>MU777374.1:6312-18890 GCA_026770625.1 Nicotiana glauca | reverse complement strand
TCTTGAAATTGTAAAATCATTTTATTTGACATTTTTGGAATAATTTGCTTAGGGTAAAAATCACGTGCTCACAGCGGGCAATCGAGGTTAATTGGGAAGGGGATAACAAGTAAAAATATAGCTAAGAAAAGCTCTATATCATCAATTTTGATCAAAGTAATGAAGAACAAATGAGAAAGCGATAAAGTTCTAAGGCGACCTCGAGGTCGATGAAGATAGATAATTTAGAAGAAAGAAAGAGAGAGAGAGAGAGGGAGATATTATTGCATTTGTGGAGAAGTGGAGCAACATCAGTCGTTTACAGGGTAGGATAAGTCTCCTTTATGTAGGCGAGGGGATTCGGTATAGTACAAGTCGCATTAAATGTAGTGATATGGGGATCGGATGTCTGGACAAGACACTAGAACCTATTGATCCTAGCTATCTTTTCAGGAGTTTCTCGTCTTTATGACTCCCGCTAAGTCGCGCACAGATTGTCTGACCCTCCAGCCATTGCAAAGTCGTAGGTGATACTCGGGATAAGGAGCTTGATTACGATCCTATGGCCTCGATGTGCTATTGGGGGTACTCCGAACGTACCTCAATGGTGGGAAATAGACTCCCCCGATTTTACCGCACAGAGATAGTCTACGCGTTTCCTATATTGAAGTGATAAGATTTGATACTGAATCATAGTCTCGAGCCCATTATTACCATGATGTCATCCATATAATAGCATTAAATGCCATAGCCCAAGGAACCATGCGGGTTCACCGTCATATACGGCAATCGAGGAGTCCACAAACTACTACAGGTTTGTCCTTTCTGCTTTCCCAATTGATTCCTATAAAATGCTCCGTTGCTCCTCATCTTCGCCTTTCCTCCAGGCTCGTGAATCAGAATCTATTTGACACATTCACACCTTTCTCTCTTTTTTGTTGGAAAGGTTTCACTATTATTTATGGCCAGGACCTCTAGGACGGTTCCTTGTCGGGACGACACTGCACCGTCGTCCCAGTCGACTAGGGGGAGAATAAATTGGTTCCTTCTCTACGGAAGTGGGCCCCCCTCCCCCCCCCCCAAATTTGATACATCGAGAGATTTTGATATCGAGACTCCTACATCTACGTCGGGCAATTATGAACATGTATCTCGATATCTCAGCGTTGTGACTGACGTCGATAGAGTGAAGGAGGACTATCGATGGAGCAAAGCAGTGACAGTAGAAATTCCTGCCTCCTATGATTACATTATTGGTTTCAAGGAGGCTTTCTTTACGTATACACCTATCCGTTCACCCTGGGCACCGACGCATCTGTTGGATCTCTTCCCTTGGAAATTGATCCGGTGATCCTCGACTTCTGCATTCGAGTAACCCTTGGCCAGATCTCCCTATCTTTCTGAAGGATTGTGCTAATGCTCAGGCACTTTACTGAGGGGGTCGTTGGTGAAGTTTTCACCCTTAATCATCTGGTTAGATTATACTGTCCTCGGCTGTACCGAGGCTTGATCAAGCTTCGACAATAGTCCAAAAAGTCTTTCTTTACAAGCGCCGATGAAGGGAAGGACCGAGGGTGGATGAGCTGGTTTGTTCGAGTGCGAACCTTGAATATCATCCTGGTCTAATGGATGCCCTTTCCCGAACGGTAGAACGATCTGCATAAGTATATTTTCCTTTTAATTGCTTTTGGATTTTTCTTTTGAGTGTCGTGATAACCTCTTTGCAACTTCCTCCAGCTTCTCCTTGGCACCCCGAGGAGGTCCTAAACTTGGTGAGGTGGATTGAGCGTTTGAATAAAAGGTTCCCGTATCATCTCCGGTCCTGGACCATCATGGACGAGAAGCGCCGGGTGGCCAAGAACCATGGTGAGGTTTCTTTTCTGAATCTGCCCCATATTTTGTATTCCCCCTGGGCTCTAATCAATGGAGTATCGTATTTATCATGTTGGTGTAGGCCTTGGAGAAAGTATGCTGATGAGACCATCTCCTAGTGGTGAAACGGAGGCCTTGGGCCCGATACAAACAAGAAAAGGAAAATATGGGTGGCCATTGCTCGTCCTGATGAGACTGTTGTCCCAAACACTAAGCCGAACCCTAGTGTCAGAGGGGATGATGATGATGGCAGTCCATTGAGGAGGAGAGCGAGGCCCAGCGAGGGGGATTCGCAAGTACCCGGTCGGAGGCTGTTGAGTCCGGGACGACCGGGACCGGCAGGGCTAAGAAGTCAGAGGTCCTCGAAAAGTACATTGATATGACATTAAATCGCTCGGATAGATTCTATGTAGCTTCTTCTAGCAGGGTTGTGGGTTCCGATGGATCGAAATTCGGGCCTTCGAGGGAGTTGGCAGCCCGAACGACCTCATTCGTGATTACCCAATCTCATCGGGGGATTTGAGAGATGCTGAGAGGATGATTGGTGCCACAGCTGGTTCTTCCATTGGAGGGGAAGGCTTTATTTCCAACATTCTTGATAGCATACCTGACAGAGTTGATCTTGACATTTCTGATGCCGTCGATGCAGCGGAGAAATCCTTGTAGCAGGTGACGATTTTTCCTTGAGTGTTTCTTCTCGCCCTCGGGCATTATTAATCGTTTTTCTTAATTTCCCTGTTGCCGCAGTGCAAAGAGATATATGAGCATGTCATCTCCCAGCTCCGTAGGGAACTTGCACGCCATAAGAAGGAGTGTGATACTGTTGCTTCGAAACTGCAAGACTCGGAGTCTCAAGGTGCCCGGGGAGATAAAGAATTAAAGGAGCTTCGAGCCTCTTTAGAGGTGGCGCTTCCGGAGAAGGCTACTCTTGTTGTTTGGGTGTTCTGCTTTGTTCACATCTTCTCCTCCACTTAGTATCTATATGTGTTTTGTGTTCACATATTCATCATCATGCTTCATAATGAAGGTCAAGCAGATGATCTCGATGATTGATGAGTTGGAAGTGGAGGTCTCTAGGCTAAGGGAACGGAGTGAGAATGCGACCGGGGAGCATGTGAAATCACAGGGCCTTCTCTCAGATGCCCATAAGGAGATTATTGCTTTGGCCGCGGCTAAGCTCGATGTTGAACAAGACGCTACTCCTTACAAGGAGGATGCAGCTACGGCACATGCAATGGCTCGTGATATATCCCTGGCGGTTGAGCAAAAACTGGTCCGAGCTGTTGAACATGGGAAGGAGAAGGGAAAAAGGGAGGTCCTGGAAGAACTCAAAGCCCGGGGCTTCGAGTTATCTGCCGACCTAGACGAGACCAGTGCGGTAGAGGAGGAACTGGAACGTTTAATTGTCTCCAACGAGGGCGAAGAGTATAATAGCGAGGAGTAATCTCCGAGCCTTCCTTCTCTTTTTTGTATGTCCATTTTTTTGTTTTATATGTTCTCCCTTCAAAGAAACGAATACTGCAAATATGTTTGACCGTCTTGTTAATATATGAAAGGAGCCTTTATTCTGGTAGTTCTTCTTGCTTCAGAGCACCGAGTATCGGGCCTTTGAAGCCTTTTTGTATTTTGGAGTTGAGGTTGAGTCGATAGCTCCTTCGACCCAATGCCGGAGATTCCCCGAGGTCCTCTGATTTCACAAATTATGTAGGAGTCTGGAGTAATTCCGTCATTGTGCTCCCCATGGGGAGGGTGATGTTAATGCGGCCAGAATTAATTGGCCTGTTTGGGCAATTGGTCAGTTGTTTCCTGGCCATTATATATTCATCTACCCCCCTCAAGCGACGATCCTGCAGTTTTTTCTTTGATAAGTTAATCTCTTTTGTAGAGCCAGGTGCCTTATGTGAGCCTTTCACTCTTCTACTTTAGGGAATTTCTGCTTGGATACCCCTTTTCTTCCCATTATTTTGTTGTGTCCATGGTCAAATCGCTCCGACGTCCGATACTCGGATGAAAGGGACTCCTTCCTGTACTCCGCCTTTGACTGGTGATAGTGGCCCTTTCCCGATGTCGGGGGAGCATTGCTTGTAGCATACTGCCTAAAAGAGCATTGCTACTCCAGGGAAACCTCCCAATATTCTGGGCCACCGGGGGCATGTGTCGAGGATTATTTCTTTGGTGGTGGAGTAGAACCTCGGGGCGATCAGAAGAGAATGTGGATGGGGGGGAAGATGTGGTTCTGTAAGCCCCTTCCCCCGAGGATAATGTCATGACGTATGTTGAAGGTTTCTTGAGCGTGTACACCCATGTTCTCGCGCTAGGTTCCCCGGACCGGTTTGTGCTTGATTTTTGCAAAAGGTATCAAGTAACGCTGCATCAAGTTCACCCCTTCTTCTGGAGGATAGTGTTGTCAATGAGATACTTTGCTGACAAGGCGAATTTACTCTTAGTTGCCTCATAAGGTTGTACCGGCCATTATGCTTCCGGGGCCTGGATACTCTTCAGCGTAGGTCTATTCGATCTCTTATGATCGGTGATCAAGAGGATGAAGATCATGGATGGATGATCCAACTCATTCGATTTCGGACGATTGATATTATCCCCGAAGAATTCTTACCGTTCCCTAAAACATGGAGCTCCATACGTAAGCACTCTGTTCGATCTATCTTTTTCTTCATATGAGGTCGGATCCATAATGATTTCTTCCTGTCCTTTCCTTATAGAAACTCATTGGTTGCCCGATGAGGTTTCAAACTTAGCCGAATGATCTTGTAAGCTGGCAGCATGCTGGACTCATGATAGGTGCTGGTGGCGAGATATTTCAAAAGGGAGGTGGGAGGTAAAGCACCACTGTAGGTGCCTGGCATACTCTTCCCACCCTTCTTCTTTCTTTTTCAGGGGTGGCCTCCTCTTTGTTGACTTGATCGGTTATTTTATTACAGGTGCTGGAAGTTCATTCGAGGCTATACCGCTGGTTCAGGGACCGAGGAGCGATGGCAAAAGGAAAGATGTTCCATGGTATGAGGAGGCTTGCGATCGAAGCCGCACCCGAGAGGCCCTATTGGAGAAATAGGCATTCCGCCTTCCGCATTGACTCATATTTCCCTCCTTCCCTTTTTTTGTCTTGCCGGCCTTTGAAGCTCTACTGTTTCAGTTGAAGGGCAAGGCGGACGAGCTGGAGCAACTCTGGGGAAAGGTTGGTGCTACCAAACATGAATTTACCAAGCTGCGAGCGTGCATTAGTGCCCATTTTGAAGCCAAAGAGAGAGCCCAGGCTGCGTCATCCGTTCTTGAGGTGCAAATTCAGGATGCTCGTGTGAACGACTCCACTCGGGTGAAGATGATCACTAGGCTCTCACCCGAGCTATCAAGGGCAAAATTCAAGGTGGCAAATATTTGGGCTGAGGTCATAATAAGTAACACCCGAGCGGGGCAAAAGATAGCGGCCTATTCAAAGAGCGTCGCTGTTGCTAGGACCGAGCTGAAGAAAACCCTCAATCGTGCAGGAAATAGCAGGGAATATGAGAGGTGTAGATCCTGGAGAGAGATCTTCAAGGAGATTCATGTCAGAGGCTTCGATCTCTCAGTGGAGATCGGACAGGCCAACGGAGCGGATTTTAATGCTAAGTTTCTGATATCCAATGGTGAGGAGGAGGCCACTGGGCCGTAGCTACTAAAGAAAGAAAGGGGTGCAAATATTCCCTACCTTCTTTGTTGTGTATATATATGTATAGCTCCCATTACATGACGCAGGCCGAGGTTGCGCCTTGTCATCCATATGTAATAATAAAAAGGGGGAACCCCGCAACTTGTAATTTCTATATTTTTGCTTGCTGGAGTTTTCACCGGACCGATTCGATCCTAGAGTAGCCTTTAGCCTTGCATGTTTTGACTATATTTGGGTTAAGTCTCCGAATCGGGATCCGACTTGATCTTAATATATCCTTGAGGCCGTTCGGGCTGGCGATAATGGTTTTCATTTTT
The DNA here is from genome assembly GCA_026770625.1 of Nicotiana glauca. NCBI lineage: Eukaryota > Viridiplantae > Streptophyta > Magnoliopsida > Solanales > Solanaceae > Nicotiana > Nicotiana glauca. The sequence goes on along the minus strand of MU777374.1, from coordinate 13,058 downwards.
CTATTCCTGGGCGTTTGGCAATTTCCCGGGTCCAGTCTCCGAGTTGCATTACTATTCGAGCTATAATTGACCCTTAATTTTTCCGGATATTCTGGATAGCGGTAGTGGCATCAATGTCATGCCCTTGGGCATATTATAATTTTTGGGTACAGTCTTCGAGTCGCATTGCAACTCGAGTTGTAATCGACCCTCAAATCTTATCGAGTTTTCGGCCAGCGATGGTGGACTTACTGTATATTGGTCGTTGAGACCTTTTAGTATGAGGCCTAGAGGCTTTGCTTAGTTAACTATTTTGGATCCGGTCTCTAAATTGGGTAACGATTTGAGCTCGCTTTAATCCTCAAGTTGTCAATTTTCAAGTTGGTTATAATGGCTCTTACGCTGTATGGTCCTAGAGGCCTTTTGATATGAGGCACCTAGGATTGCTTAGCTGGCGACAATGGCTCTTAAATTGTTTGGTCATAGAGACCTTTTGATATGAGGCCTGGAGGCTTTTTATAGGCTTTGTTTCCTCTCGTTAAAGTCTTTTTGAATATTTTTGCCTGACCAGTCATCGGTTTTGAAAGAACCTCAATTTCAAGTCACGGTCGGCAATGTTTTGAGCACCTCGAAAGGTTCATAGCTCATAGGTCGAGTAGATCGACGCTTTTGCAATTTTGGAGATGACGTGGTCGGGACTCATTTTTTTTTCCTGCTGAGGGAAGCCCAATTTTTAAGCGTTTCTTTTCGAAGTAGTTTCGGAGGATTTTTTAGCGACAGTCGGGCGTCCTCGAGTCGCTTTTTTTGGGCTGTAGCGGCCATTTTGACCGGAGTCATATGCATTTGGCCGAAGCCAGTTTTGATCCCCGAGAGGGAATTTTAGGCGTCTACACCGAGGGTATGCCCTTTAGGGATTCTTACAAATGCGATGTATAGCCTAAACTGCGGGATTTTTCATGCCTGTTGAGGTCTTACAGTTTGCCATGCCTGTTGAGGTCTTACAATGTATGGAGAATAGATTTGGTTGTGTCGAGGCTCCCTCTAGGGTCTTAAAATTTCAGATTTTCTAGTACATGGCAATTAGCAATGATTTTTTCGAGTCACCGAGTGCTTCTTAAGCTTGAAGACAGGTTTTGCGAACCCAAAGTTTATGTTGCGAGGGCTTCGTGAGCCCGGGTTTCCAACCCTGGGGTAGGGTGGATGCTAAATCGCATTAAGTCTCCGAGTATCTCGAGATGCATTTGATGGAGAGGTTTTTGCTTATGAATACGCCAAAATAATCTTCTTCGAAGCATGGAATGCTTGAAACATATTCTTTATTGCTTGGCAAAAATATAAGTTGTAAATGTATGTTGTCCTAACTCTGTGAGTTTGGCCCACACAGGTATGGCTTCTACGATTATCCGATGTGCTTGCATGATTCCATATTGGAACTTTTAGAAGATAGGATTGCGATCTTGTCGGGTCCCCTTCTTGGGGGTGTGCAGCACCGCTAATAATCTTGTTGGCGGAACCTTTTTCAAGTTAGAAACCTGGTCTAGGAAAGAATGGCCCAGTGGGCCCCATGGTGGCTGTGGATTCTCGAGCGGGGTCCAAAGCTACCGAATGCCTCAACTGACTGGTTGTATGCAGATTAGCAACAAGAAATGAAAGGAAATGATAAAGAGGGCGGTGTAGTTCTTCCTCTCTACGAGGTGCATAGGTGGCATTTTGGGGAGTGAGCCTTGTTGTAGCCGTCTGCCACCTTCGGCCAAGCCTGACCGAAGGTATGGTTATCCTTAACTTTTGACCTTATTCGAGGGCGATGTCGGCAATGGGTCACATGGTGAGGGATCTTCTTTTGTTGCTCGTAGCTAAATACTTTATCCCTGCATTTGTCATGGGGTTTTACACCTTTGGCAAAGTGGGGTCGGATTCACCTCCGGGTGATTTATCTGTTGTTGTCTGTATAAAGCGTCCACGCCTTGTACGCTCGATGTATCAGCCTGAGCTTAGGGGGGCTGCGCCGAGGGAGCGATTTAGTCGTTGTGACAATCGCCATCAGGAACCTATCAGAGATTCGGCGCGAGAGCGATGTTGGTCCGGATTGTCACACCTCCTTTTTTACCGCTATTTTACTACACCCCGGGAAGGGATATAATAAAAGTAAGGAGTTTTTCCAATTTAAGGACAGTCGGAATGAGATTTATTTATTTAGTTCCAGAGTCGCCACTTGGGAAGTTAATGGTGTCCCAAGTCACCGGATGAATCCTGAACCGAGGAAAGTTTGACTCTGTTAACAGTCCACGAACTAGAAATCCAAATAAGGAATTCTGTTAATCCGTNTGTAATTAGGAATTAAAAGGAAAAATATGAGAAAAGAAGAAAACATGAAATAAAGAAGGAAAATCGGACTGGGCCATACACAAAATCATCCAATCCAGTCCAAAACACATCCCATACCCGGCCCAAACCTTTAGCTCTCAGACATCCAAAACGACGTCGTTTCAAGACCAGCGAATCTCGACCGTTCATCCCTCTTCATCCAACGGTACAAGACCTCACTCCATAACCCGACCCGTACTTATCAGAGACCGATCCGGTCTCAAAGAAATTGAAACGACGACGTTTCAATTAATCAGCTAATCCAGACCATTGATTCTAGTTGATCCAACGGCCAAGATCAAACCACCCCACCCCTATATAAATCCAATATCCTACANTTATCTAATTTTTATATATGTTCCTTTTTATATGCATTTTAATATTCCGCTTTATTATTTAAAGAATTACAACGTCATGAAAATGTATTTTTGGACCACGCCGTACCAGTACGCCCGTGGCTTTTAACACATTTCGACTTAGTTGAGACTTGGATTTGGATCACATAAATGTGCATCCGTATTAAGAAGGTAATATTATTATAAATCGTGCCTAGATTATCTACGTCTTGTTAAGTTTGAGAAAGTCCATGAAGTTTGCTAAACAGTCCTTCCAAATCTAAGGTTTTTATAACAATTATTTGAGGGCCCCACAATTGCGTATTTAATGTGGCGAGGATCATCTCATTTTTATTAAGGCCATATCTAAAGTGCTATATTTTTCTATGTGTTTTGTTTCTAATTATAAAAGAAATATCCTAATTGTTTATTCGTTACCTAATAATTATTACATTGGGGCCATGAGCTCATATGAGCCCAGGCCTTCAATCATTTTTGGGTTTTATCACAGCCCATACGATAACACCATGGCCAAGCGTAGCTGGATTGGTTAAGTCAGTTTGGGCCCAAATCCTGGAACGCGTATTAATATGGCCAGGCCCAATGGCCATTGAAACATATCTATTGAATTTTAGGTCTGTTATTAGGAAATTGGTTCCAGAACTAACACAAAACATAAGACTGTTCTTCATTTTTCGTTAATGATTGACTTTAAAGTCAGACTAGTTTATACAATCAACTATCAGAAAAGTTCATTTATCTCTTAATTCGCATGCTTGTTAATTTTATCAATTACTAATTCAAATTAAACTATCATTATAACACTGGTCTTGTATACTACATTTTAAATTCGCAAAGGTTCAGATAATTCATTGATGACTACAAATCAAATGTTTTAACTACTGATTCATCAGCTTATTAAAGGCTGGTTCATAGAAAACGAGAATTTAAACTAGTGTTTTACTATATAAAGCTTTATAACAAACAACATATTACAAAACTAATGAGTGCGAAACATTTATGGTGTAAGTCCATATTGCTGTGAGCACGTGATTTTTGCACTATATGAGGATTACTCCCAAAAATTCAAAATAAAATAGTTTTGGGTTGTGTGTGATTTTTGTGAATTTTGTGTTATTTTTCTTTTACTGTTTGTATTTGTCTGTGCGCGTTTGTCTGTTCAAGTTAATATAAAATACAAAAATATATCCTATTTACATTTAAGATTTAATTTACAATTAACAGTAATTAGGTGTGCTTTACAAAATTGAAAAAGTTACAAAAATATGAAATTTGCATTTAATATCAAATTGTGTGATTTGATCTTTAATTGCTTAAATTTTGTGTGATAATTATTATTAGGAATTGATTAGTATTTTAAGTTAATTCCGGTTGTACAATTTATTTTTAGAATTTTTGTAATTAGGAATTAAAAGGAAAAATATGAGAAAAGAAGAAAACATGAAATAAAGAAGGAAAATCGGACTGGGCCATACACAAAATCATCCAATCCAGTCCAAAACACATCCCATACCCGGCCCAAACCTTTAGCTCTCAGACATCCAAAACGACGTCGTTTCAAGACCAGCGAATCTCGACCGTTCATCCCTCTTCATCCAACGGTACAAGACCTCACTCCATAACCCGACCCGTACTTATCAGAGACCGATCCGGTCTCAAAGAAATTGAAACGACGACGTTTCAATTAATCAGCTAATCCAGACCATTGATTCTAGTTGATCCAACGGCCAAGATCAAACCACCCCACCCCTATATAAATCCAATATCCTACACCAGCCCCCTAACCGAACACCCCCCCTCGTATCCCTGTTCATCGTCTCTCTCAGAGACGATGCAAACCCTAGCGCCGTCCCTTTTCCCTCCGCCATTAAACCCGGCGGCGCTGTCTCTGATAACCACCATTTTCGCACCTCTGAACCACCTCGACTTCCCCTTTCCAACCATCACCATAGCTTCCCTTGAATCATAACCCAGCCCTTCGAATATTCGAAAAACCAAACAGCTTTGCCGACATCACCTCCGATGGCCACCAATTTAACACCATAGCTTCGCCTCCACCTCCTCATACCAAATACTCAAGCACCTTCCCTCGAATCTGCCTGGAACTCATCGAATATCAATTTAAGTCCAAGAACCCTAGCGCCGCCACAAGATCCCTTGGTGGCGGCGCCAACCCTAAATCTTCCCCAAGTCACACCCTGTGACCATTTGACCTCCCTCATCCCTAAATCACCCCTAGTTTCCTTCGAATCGAGCCAGAATTGGTCGAATTTTAATTCAACTGATTGAACAAACCTAGAAGGAACAAAACAATTTGAGGTCACAACTGACCTTAGTCAAGTGTTCTTAGTAAAGAACACTCGATTAAGGTCCATTTTGGCCTCAAAAGTCCGAGCCTGAGTTTGTCTGGTCCGATTTTATAAGGTATTTTTTTTCTTTTTCTTTCTTGTTTTGTTCCATTTTTATGTCTGTTTATTTGTTTAGTTTAATTTTATTAATTTTTCAATTTTTTTCGATTATTCTGTCCATCTTCAATCAGACCTTTTTATTTGGTCGAATTTTTCTTCTGTTTATTATTAGGTATATGTTATAAATTATAATATCAATGTGAGAAGATTCGTAGATTAGTTAGATTGTATTATAACTCAATTTTTTGTCAAATGCCATTTGAATCACCTATCGGTCTTTGTCTGATTTTGTCAATAATTGTTGTACAAAATGGTTTGTATAGGCTACAGAATACATGTCGTAAAGTAGTTTTTCAGTTTTGATTACTAGAATAACATGATTATAGTGTAAATTCCTTTCCCCAGTAGGTTATCTATTTGGTTTCTTTCTGTGTTAATTTTATGTTTTAAAGCTTAATAACTGCTCTAGTTGATGTTCAGTTTTGTTCGCTTAAACCGCATGCCTTGCTTCATTTTTGTTTAAATCACTGCTTGAATTAAGACTAGGATTGGTTATAGCTGTGTATTTATTTGGTGATTAATGACCAGTGTTAGTTATAACTATTAGAAGTCTAGAGTATAGATTATGGGAGACAAGGGCAGTAAATTTCAACAGCTTAAGGGTTATTTTGGGGAATTAAATTACCTAATAATTAAACTAGGGCTGCTATTAGACTAAGTGGAAATATTTCATAGTGGGAAGGGCACTCATTACTGATTTTCAGGGTTTGAAATGGGCAATATTAGTTAAAATAAAAGCACTATGATAATGGTAGTAATTAACAAATGAAAAGCTGAAATATAATGGATATAGCACTAGTTGGATGCTTATAAATAGGTTGAAAATCAGAACACAAAGGAGAGGACAGACATTTAAAAAAAAAGACACTCTGAAAAAGGCTGAGGATTTTTTTTTTTAAAAAAAAAAAAACATAGAAATCCAGAGAATATTTGAGAGGATAGATACATTTGGACAATCTTGAGGTCTCTAATTATTAAGTCACAATCTCCTGTTAAAAGGTTCCCTTCTGTTGAGTTTTCAGAGGATTGTTAGTTGATTCCGAGTGGTGGTAATCTAATTAGACTCGTTTTGCCGAAGTTTTGGTTTGCTGGAAGTTCAAACTGTTTCTGGTTTCAATTTAAAGGTCATTTGGGTTTATTTGAATCTGTTTTTGGATTGATCCATCAATTTTGTTGGTTCAAAATCCTTCTGAACTCTTCCTGGATTGATAAAAATATTTCTGGGCTAAAATTGGATTGATCGGTGTTACTGCTGTTATTGCTGTGTTGTGCTGCTGCTGCTGATTATTTCTTCTTCTTCTTCTTCTTGTGTTTCCAATTCATGTACACATTCTGAATCTCTGCTGTAGTTTCGAGCTTGAAAAAATAGAATAAAGCTACTCGATTATAGATCCTAGAATATACTTGTTGGATAGTTATATACTTGTAGTAAATAGATATAAAAATGTGGTTATTTAAAGTAGTCAAGTATTGACTTGTATGATTAGTAACCATGGATTGTTTCTTCATAAACTATGGACTGTGTTGGATTATTGTGTTTTATTTGTAGATTGTTGGTTTGTTTCGAACTACTCCAAAA
>MU777371.1:12652-37943 GCA_026770625.1 Nicotiana glauca | reverse complement strand
CATTATACTTCCCTTGTTTTCCAGGTGGGTGCCTGACTGCTGAAACTTTGAAATGTATTCCCTTGTTCTCCAGGTAGGCTCCTGATTGCTGAAATTTGAAAAGTGTTCCCTTGTTCTCCAGGTGGGCTCCTGATTGCTGAATTTGAAAAGTATTCCCTTGTTCTTCAGGTGGGCTCCTGATTGCTGAATTTGAAAAGTATTCCCTTGTTCTCCAGGTGGGCTCCTGATTGCAACAAAACAGACGAAACAAAGAAAATTTTCTACCCCTGTCTCAATCAAAGAAAGATCTGTTAATATAAAATGGTGGTTAGCTGTTGGCATTCTTGTTGGCTACGTTCGTGTTCTGGCTCTGCTCCAACTTGTTTCCCTGGACTCGCTTTGAAACGCCTTGACTTCCTGACTGACTTTCAACCCCCTAACTTTGATAACCCAAATGTTTTATCCCGTATTGCCGTTTTGTGTTTCTAACCCCTCTTTTGAAACTTTGCTTCTCCCCCATAATTATCTTATCAACCCGCCGATGGGACTTTCATTGGTCCTTCATATCTTACTTTCTTTTGATATGTTCCAATCCTGTTGCGCCGTACAACTGGGAAGCTAGTGACATCCTTCTTTGTTTCCGACCAGAACTGACACTGAAGCATCTTATAAACAGACTCCAAAAGAATGAAATGCAATGACCTCGAAGGTTTCGGATAGAAAGACTCTGAAGACGGATGATTTGTAATGAAAAGAAGAGGATAGGACTTATCTGAGTGTAACGGCTAGTACCATTGATCGTGCCATGCGCTTTGGATTAACCAGCCTAGTCTGTCCAACCCATCAGCTTTCAATTGCCCCATTTGCTGTTCCAGACTTTCACAACCTGTCTTTCACCAAAAACCCAAACTTTGCTCGTCTTGCCATGTTTTGAGCAGCTTTCAACCACAGACTTGTTTCATTTGCCCATCTGAAAACTTACCTTTGCCTTATGGTGCCCGTGAGGGTTTTCACGAATAAGAGGCTCTCATTTTAATTCCTCCCAGCTCACGTCGCCTTATGGTGCCCGTGAGGGTTTTTACCAATAAGACTCTCTCATTTTTTATTTCTCTCAGCTCCTGTCGCCTTACGGTGCCCGTGAGGGTTTTACCAATAAGACTCTCTCATTTTTTATTTCTCTTAGCTCCCGTTGCCTTACGACGCCCGTGAGGGTTTTCACCAATAAGACTCTCTCGTTTTTCATTTCTCTTCTGGTACCAGAGTGTTTCCCCCCCAACACGAATCACATTACCTGCTCGCATTGGCATTTCTTGAAGATTGATCGGAAGGTCTTTCTTTGGACCGTAATGTGCTTTTGGATGGGGTTTAGAAAGAAGGGTATAGAGGCTCAAATTAATTCAATCATGGGTTTAACATTACAACTTTCGAAATCAGATTTCTTACAACAATCACTACTTCCGCCCCAGTTTCTTTCTTGGGGACTTTTTGGACTTTTAATTTAGTGTGACTGAACCTCAAAGAGAGGCTGTCTACGTGCCCTTTCGGGATCAAGTCTAACGTAGTTCAGGTCATAAAATTACGTCATTGTTGCGATCTTTCATTTTTCACTTTTCCCTTTTTTTCTTTTTCATTTCTTTCCTTTTCATTCTCTTTTCTTTTTCTTTTCCCTTTTTTTTTCTTCTTTCTTTTCTTTCTTTCTTTTCATTCTCTTTTATTTTCTTTTCTTTTCTTTTTCTTTTCTCTCTTTTTTTTCCTTTTCTCTTCTTTTTTCTTTTCACTATTTTTCTCTTGCTTCTCCACTTACTTTCCCCGTTCGGGTTTTCGCGTTTATTATTGATTCCGAAAGAGGGGTACGAAAGAAAATAGAATAAGCTCAAAGGGATAACAAACGATAAAGTGTTTGGATAGCAGAACAAAAATGCCTTCGTCATTTCAATCTCAAAACATGCCAAATACAATTTGGTACACATAGATAAAGAAATCATACATAGTATCGCTTGACTGCATCAGAGTTGATAGCCATTTCTACACATTTTCCTTCCACATCTGTTAGATACAATGCACCATTGGACAACACTCGGGTTACAAAAAATGGCCCCTGCCAGTTAGGGGCGAACTTTCCTTTTGCTTCGGCCCAATGAGGTAAGATATGCCTCAACACCAATTGCCCTACTTCAAACTTCCATGGACGCACTTTCTTGTTATATGCTCTTGCCATTCTCTGTTGGTACAATTGTCTGTGACATACTGCTGCCAATCTCTTTTCATCAATCAAGCTCAAGTGCTCCAATCGGGCCTTAACCCATTCGGCATCGTCAATTTCTGCCTCGGCGATAATCCGAAGGGATGGTATTTCAAACTCTGCGGGTATTACTGCTTCCGTTCCATATACCAATGAATAAGGAGTCGCCCCTACTAAAGTGCGAACAGTAGTGCGATAGCCTAACATGGCAAAAGGTAACTTCTCATGCCATTGCCTGGACCCTTCTACCATTTTCCGAAGTATCTTCTTGATGTTCTTGTTAGCTGCCTCGACTGCTCCATTAGCCTTAGGATGATATGGGGTGGAATTGCGGTGCGTGATCTTAAAATGCTGACATGTCTCCGCCATCAGATGGCTATTGAGATTGGCCCCATTGTTTGTGATAATTACCTTCGGGACTCCGAATCGACAAATAATATTCGAATGTACAAAATCAACCACTACCTTCTTGGCCACTAATTTGAAAGTTTTTGCCTCAACCCACTTAGTGAAATAATCAATGGCTATCAGAATAAACCTGTGCCCATTTGACGCTGCTGGCTCGATTGGCCCAATGACATCCATTCCCCAAGCAACGAAGGGCCATGGTGCCGACATTGTGTGCAATTCAGATGGTGGAGAATGAATCAAATCTCCGTGTACTTGGCACTGATGACACTTGCACACGAAATTGATACTATCCCTCTCCATAGTGAGCCAATAATATCCTGCTCGAAGAATCTTCTTCGCCAATACATATCCACTCATATGAGGTCCACAGACTCCCGCATGTACCTCAGTCATGATAGTTGTGTCCTGTTTAGCATCCATGCACCTCAGTAAACCAAGATCTGGAGTTCTTTTGTACAACACTCCCCCACTGAAGAAAAATCTGTTTGCTAAGCATATAATGGCTCTCTTTTGATCTCATGTGGACTGTGCCGGATATACTCCCATCCTGAGGTATTCTTTGATATCATGAAACCACGGCTCACCATCAAGCTCCTCTTCCACCATGTTACAATAGGCATGCTGATCTCAGACCTGAATCTGCAACGGGTCGACATACGCCTTATCTGGATGATGCAACACTGATGCCAAAGTGGCCAAAGCGTCAGCAACTTCATTATGAATCCTTGGGATATGCCTGAAGTCTATCGACTGAAACCGTTGACAAAGTTCATGCAAATACTGCCAATACGGTATGAGCTTTAAGTCTCGTGTCTCCCATTCTCCCTGAATCTGATGCACCAGAAGATCCGAGTCACCCATGACCAAGATCTCCTGGACACCCATGTCTATAGCCAATCTCAATCCCAAGATACATGCCTCGTATTCAGCCATGTTATTGGTGCAGTAGAAGCGAAGTTGAGCTGTAACAGGGTAGTGTTGCCCTGTCTCAGAAATAAGTACCGCTTCTATCCTGACGCCTTTGGTGTTGGCAGCCCCATCAAAGAACAACTTCCACCCCGGTTTCTCGTCTTGTTCTAATTCCTCAACATGCATTGTCTCCTCATCAGGGAAGTATGTCCTCAAAGGTTCATATTTATCATCAACTGGGTTCTTGGCTAGATGATCAGCCACCGCTTGTGCCTTCATCACGGTATGGGTCACGTAGACAATATCAAATTCCGTGAGCAAGATTTGCCACTTCGCGAGTCTCCCTGTGGGCATGGGCTTCTGAAAAATGTACTTCAATGGGTCCAACTGCGAGATGAGATAGGTGGTATATGATGACAAGTAATGTTTCAATTTCTGCGCTACCCAGGTTAAAGCACAACACGTCCTCTCGAGCTGAGTGTACTTTACCTTATAAGATGTGAACTTCTTGCTGAGGTAGTAAATCGCCTGCTCTTTCTTTCCTGTGACGTCATGCTGCCCCAATACACAGCCAAAAGAGTTATCCAAAACTGTCAGATAGACGATCAAAGGTCTTCCCGGCTCTGGAGGAACCAACACAGGTGGACTGGCCAAATATTCCTTAATCTTGTCAAATGCTTCCTGGCATTCATCTATCCATCTGACCACAGCATCTTTCTTTAGCAGCTTAAAGATAGGCTCGCAAGTCGTTGTAAGCGGGGCAATGAACCTGCTGATGTAATTCAACCTGCCGAGCAAACTCATCACCTCTTTCTTGCTTCTTGGTGGTGGTAACTCCTGAATGGCTTTGATTTTGGAAGGGTCTAACTCAATACCACGTTGACTTACCACGAACCCCAACAACTTCTCCGACGGAACTCCGAATGCACATTTCGCTGGATTAAGTTTGAGGTTGTACCTGCGGAGCCTCTGGAAAAATTTCGTCAGGTCTTTAACATGGTCACATTGCTTCGTTGACTTTATAATCACGTCGTCGACATAGACCTCAATTTCCCGATGTATCGTATCATGGACCATGGTGGTCATTGCCCTCATATATGTTTCCCCTGCGTTCTTCAACTCGAATGGCATGACCCTATAACAATACGTTCCCCAAGGCGTGATGAATGCCATCTTTTCCACATCTTCCTCATCCATTAAAATTTGGTGATAACCCGCATAACAATCCACAAAGGAACCAATCTCATGCTTGGCACAATTGTCAATAAATATATGGATGTTTGGCAGTGGGAAGTTGTCTTTTGGACTCGCCTTATTAAGATCACGGTAATCAATGCATACTCTGGTCATTCCATCCTTCTTTGGTACAAGCACAACATTAGCTCACCAGGTGGGATACCGGGTGACCCGAATGACCTTTGTATCAAACTGCTTGGTGACCTCTTCTTTGATTTTCACACTGATATCCGTTTTAAATTTCCTCAACTTCTGCTTGATAGGAGGGCATGCGGGGTCTGTGGGCAATTTGTGGACCGCCAAATCGGTACTTAAACCCGGCATATCGTCATATGACCACGCAAAAACATCTTTGTACTCAAGCAGCGCCTCGATTATCTTTTCTCTAAGCGGAGGCTCGAAATGGACACTTATTTTTGTTTCCCGTACATCCTCCCAATCCCCTAAATTGATTGCCTCTGTGTCGTTCAGATTAGGTTTGGGTTTTTCCTCAAATTGACTTAATTATTTACTTATTTCTTCAAAGGCTTCCTCATCATCATATTCTACCTCGTCATCATACTCAATTTCTTGTATTATTATTTCGGAGTTAGATTGGTAATCAAGACTAGGCCGAAGACTCCGCATGCATGACACATCAGTGATACCAGCATAAAAGGACTGTACAAGAAAGAAAAGAAAGACAGAATAAATGCTATCAGGAATGAAAAAGAAAGGAAATTGCATTTCATTAAAATTGTAAGATAACAAGGTTTAACTCATCCAAATGGACGAAACATAGCATCCGAATTACAACCTTGGAAATAATCCAGATTAAACTGAAAGGAAAACCAAAACTAACTACCACGACTTCCTCCGGGTAGGAAGAGGAGTAGCTTCCCAATTATTAAGCTTTGCACGGGCCCCCACGAACTGCACATCTGCTTTGCTTGGACCTTCGCCTGCCTCCAACATATTCACCTCATCAAACAGCTTTTCAAACCTTTCCATCAGCTCCTTGTCGGGTTCCATCCTTACAGAATTAAGCATTGCCATTGCTAGGCACCTCTTAGTACCAGGCCCGACAAAGGAACGGGATATGAGGGGTATGGGTTTTGAAAGGTTCCATGCTCTTTTTTTCATCTACTTTAGCTCGCCTTATGTCAGCAGTAGTGGGCTTAAAGCCTAACCCAAAAGTATCCAAGTTTCCAGGAAGAGATACCGGCTGTATGATGCCCTGTAATGAGGCACCCAAGCCTTTTCCGGGTAAGAATCCATTCAGCTACTCTGGGCCTGGGAATACACTCTCCTTTCGGAATTTTGGAAACTGCTACTGTGTCCGAGACTTGGTAAACCCATGGACCTTTGTCGTCTCAGCTTCATCGAAAGGCATAATGGTATTACACGAACTATCCTCTCCATGCACAATAATTTCCTGCCGATCCCATTTGAATTTGACCATCTGATGCAAGTTAGACGGCACAGCTTTCACGGCATGAATCCAGGGCCGACCCAATAAGAGATTGTAAGAAACTGCCACGTCGAGCACTTGGAACTCCATTGAGAATTCAACCGGTCCTATTGTCAGTTCTAACACGATGTCCCTGACCGTGCCCTTTCCTCCTCCATCAAATCCTCGCACGTATATGCTATTCTTCTGGATTCACTCACTATCCACTTTTAACTTTTCAAGGGTGGAGAGAGGGAAAATGTTTGCGCTGGACCCGTTGTCAATCAATACTCGAGTAACTACAGAGTCTTCACACTTCACGGTAAGGTAAAGTGCCCTATTATGCTCAGTACCCTCCAAAGGCAACTCATATCAGAAAATGTAACCCTGTTGACCTCGAAAATCTTGTTCGCTATCTTCTCCAGATGATTTACAGAGATCTTATCCGGAACATGGGCTTCATTCAGAATCTTCATCAATGCCCGGCGATGCTCGTCCGAATAAATCAATAGAGACAACAATGAAATCTGTGCCGGAGTTTTCCTCAGTTGTTCTATAATAGAATAAATCTTGCGCCTTCATCTTCTTTAAGAATTCTTCAGCCTCTTCTTCAGTTACGGCCCTCTTTACTGGTGCTGGATTGTCTTTGGATGCTTTAACCTTTCTCAGCTCTTCAGGGGCAAAGCATCTCCATGAACGAGTCAGTCCATGGTTTTCACAAACTTATTATTTAACTTCTTTCCCCTTGTACGTCACAGTCACTCGGTCATAGTTCCATGGGAAGTCCTTTTCGCTGATCACTAGTAACTGAGTCACTGGTTTGATGAAAACCGGCTTTGTGCGAGCGCCATTTACAATCACAACGGGCTTGACAACTGCTCCTGGTACTTTAACTGGTTCTTGTTTTACTGCCATCACTGGTTTGCTGCCTGTCTGCTCTACTGTGACCAATGCCTTCCCACTGATTAATTTCTCATTTGCTTTGTTCTCACTGGCCCTGATCATCATTATGGTCTGTGAATGCTTCTTGCACTCCCCTTTTTGCACTAACTCAATCATATGAGTCTTATGATGGGTAGGTAATGGATTCTGAGTGATGTTAGGTGTCTCTGGAGCCTGTACTTCAATTCGGCGGGTATCAATGAGCTCCTGGATGGCCGTTTTCAAATGCCAGCATTTCTCTATATCATGTCTTGGAGCACCTGAGAAATACTCGCAATTCACCGAATGGTCCAGGTTTCTTGGGGAGGATTTGGTATTTTGGGTTCAATCGGACTTAACATGCCCAATTGTCTCAATCTGTGGTATAAACTGGTGTAAGATTCTCCCAATGGTGTGAAAGTTTTCTTCTTCTGCAGCCTGTCATTCTTGGAAGCAAGGTTGGGTCGAAAACCAGATCTGGTGGGGTTTTTGTAGGCTCTTGGAGGTGGATAGGCAATTTGAGTGTGGTAAGTATTTTGTGGGGTAGGTGCACGCCATGGCGCCTGAGGTTGAGGGTATGTTTGCGCGTGGTGAACTGAGAAGTGGGGGGGCGGGAGGTGGGTAGTAATGTTGTGGCAGGACATATGGGTTGTGCGGGTAGGTTTGGGGATATGGCGTGGTTGGTGATAATATGATGATGGACCCCTGTACCAAGCTCTTGATTCTACTACTATAACATCTTCCTTTTTGTTCTTTCCCAATACCCCCTCAGTGCCGCTCTCGATGGCCTGGGTAGTTGCTTTAATCGCCGAATAGCTCATAATTTTGTTAGTCTTGAGACCTTCTTCCACCATACTTCCCATTTTCACTACCTCATTAAAAGTTTTCCCAACTGCCGACACCAGATGACCATAATAAGTAGGCTCCAAAGCCTGCAGAAAATAATCGACCATCTCTCCTTCCTTCATTAGAGGATCAACTCTGGCGGCCTGTTCTCTCCACCGGAAACCGTACTCCCTGAAGCTTTCCCCCGGCTACTTCTCAATTTTGGTCAATGACAGCCGGTCCGGGACAATCTCTAAGTTGTACTGAAAATGACCTGCGAATGCCTGGGCCAAATCATCCCATGTGTACCATCGAGCATGATCTTGCCGCGTGTACTATTCCAAAGTGGCACCACTGAGGCTTTGACTAAAGTACGCCATTAATAACTCATCCCTTCCCCCAGCGCCTTTCATCTTACTGCAAAATCCTCACAGATGAGCTACTGGGTCACCATGTCCATCATACAGATCAAACTTTGGTAACTTGAATCCCGCAGGCAATTGGACATCAGGAAACAAGCACAAGTCCTTGTAAGAGACGCTCACCTGTCCTCCTAGACCTTGCATATTTCTGAATGATTGTTCCAAGATTTTCACCTTTCGTATCATTTCTTCCTGCTCAGGGTTTTTAGGAGGCTTCTCTTCTTCAGCTGAGATATCAAGGAGGGGAGTGGAAGGATATGGTTTCGGCGGTTTAAAGGTGGGTTCCGATGGGTAATAGTGGGTTTCCTGGGTTTGAAACAGGGGTTCACTAGAAGATCTCTGTAATGTGGCGGGTGGAGGAGCCACAAACGCGGGAGTGGTTGGAGGTGGATGACATGAGATTTGATTGGGTGGTAGGGGTGGTGGTGTCTGGGAAGTAGTTGCGTAGTATTGCTGGTAGGTAGGGTAGGCCGGAGAGAAGTTCACTGTAGGAGGATCTTGTGGCTGAGATAATGGTGGGATATAGGCAGGGCTAGCAGGATAAGCTGGTAGTGGGTGTCCCTTTGCCCAAGCCTGGTACATTTCGGCCATCTGTTGCTTCAATTTATACATCTCTTCTTTCATGGTGTTGACATCCACCACTTCTTCCTCCCTAGATTGGTCGACGATGCTTTCTTCTAACTCTTGGTTGACCATTTTTGACTTATCTTTAGAGCGGGTGTTGTATGGGTGGGTTGCCAGAATGCCAGTCAACTAAACCACCTGTCTGAACTCATCAGCAACAACAACATTGTTAGTGGTTAGGGCATAATCAAATAGATAATCGCACATTTGGGCAAGAATGAGCCTAGGCAGTTATTGGTTTCTAACATGCATTTGCTCGACCGCTTGCATCATCTCGGCTTTATTTATTCTCGACTGTGGCGTCTTTATTTTATACTTGCCTTGTTTCTTTTCATTTTTCCTTTGTTTCTTTGTTATGGATTTTCTTTTCTCTTTTGTTTCTCTTTTTCTCTCTCGTTTTACTTTTATCGCTCCGCTCTTCTTTTCCTTTTGGCGTTTTATTCTCACTGTATTTTCTTTTTTCATATGGCTATGGTCGGATCCTATAGGGATTGCCTACGTGTCATGCCCATGCCTGAATCAAATCAAATGCAATAAATGAAAAATAAAGACAACATGTTTTTGGAATTTTCAATTTTAATAAAGCAAACATTTCAATTACAAGGACTCGAGACTGATGCATGAAGACAGCTAACAGACTCTAACCGACAAGATGGGCTACAAACTCCATCAACAATTATTCTACTTTAAAATGAAAGTGCGGACTGACTTGAAAAGAAAGTACAGACTCAGATAACTTACAAATTCCAGTGAAAGAAAATACAGACTCTAATGACGGTCATGAATACATTAAAGCCCCTGGTGCCCGCTGGACATTGTTCAGTCTCGCCGCGGGCCTATGTGCAAGTTCCTCTTGGAGTCTGTCCAGGTCACTCATTATCTGTTTCACAAATATCATCACTGAGGCAAAGAAGGTAGCCTGAGTCATATTCTCGCACATCTGGCATTTTCTGGTGATGTAATGAGCAATAGCTAGGATTCTTTTCTCTGATTATGCTTTTTTCCTGAAGCAGCCGCCTTATTTGTTTGGCCCTACCCTCCAAAGTCTGCTGACTTCGCTCCTAGAGTTGTTGCAGGTCCATTTCTAATTGTGCTAATGCTGTATAACAGTGCTCCTTTTCAACCTTAAACTCTTTTGCTTGTTTGATCATTTTGTTTTCTGTGGTAATGACCTTTTTCCTCAGTCCCGCAACCTCATTATCGTGTTCTTCTCTCAACTGCTTAATCATGCGGGCTCGTTCTTCTACATTTTTAGCCAACTATTTTTGAGCACCGGCTAGTTCCCTTTCCGCTTTGCTGAGGTCAAAACTGTAGTCATCCACTCTTTGCCTTAGGCTTTCTATAAGTTTAGCATCTTTGCCACTCCTGACAGGATTTTCGGCCACTATTTTCATTTTTTGGATTTGGGCTCGTAAGGCCTCATTCTCCTTAGCCAATCTCTTTTTCTCACCCTCATCGGCCGTAACTTGTACGCCATTTTCAAACTTAAGGTCTTGGACCCGCTTTTCCAATTCTCCTATTTTGGCCCTGTATTCATTTTCTTTGGCTAACCAGGCCCACTGCTCTTGCGACGGTTCAGCAAACTCCTGGAGGTGAGGCCTTTTGGCCGGCCTTCCGAATTCCACGTCCCTTCTATATCAAGCCTGATAATCAGGTGACACTTCTCTTTTGGCTCGATCCCGGATACAAGTATTCGCTACCAAATATTGACATTCGCTCCAAACCTGGCGAACCTTCGCTTCAGGAAATTGGCCATCTGGCCCGATCTACACCACTTGCAAGCTAAGATCATCGTCTTTGGGCACTATCTGGCATCTCCCGAGTTGTCTCAGTACTCGATACGGGGCGTAAGGCTGAATGCTTCTAAGACCCATCAAGAGGAAATGCGGTCTTGCTGCTGGCATATATATATGGATTTCATCGACGGGCAACCATCCAATTGTCCATTCTATTTTACTAGCAGTGAGAGATCGAAAGTATGTTGTCCAACCCGTGAATCCTTCCGGCAGACTGACCCCTTTAATCCTCGTGTAAAACTCTTCTATGCAGGTTTTCTCTGGAGACCCGTAGCTCAAAAACTAAGGACGATGGCACAAATGCTCGGTCATCCACATTTGTAACAATAGATTGCATCCCTCGAATAAGTCTTCCCCGACCTTGCAGGTTGTAAGAGCACGGAAGATGTCGGCTAATATCATAGGTGCCAGGGTGCTTTTGGCTTGAGCCATTAAAGTGCTAACGACCCCCGCGATTTTTATGTCTATGTTACCATCCTTCCTTGGGAAGACTAGAAGCCCCAAAAAGACCACCATGAAAGCAACACGCCTATGCTCCTCCCATTTTTGGCGGTTTCCATTACTACATATCTTGCTTTCCGGGTTATTGAACCCCCCGATGTGGCCATATCTATGGTATATGAAGTGTGGGGTGCAAAAGCCATTTGCCAGATCTGCGTTGTGAACCGTCCTACGTATCTTCAGAGAGTCTAAAAATCTATGCACGGCTATAGTTCTTGGGGCAACCAAGTATTTGTGCCTTAAAGGAACCTCATCTTTTCCGATGTAGCTAGTTATTTCCTCTAATGTTGGGGTAAGCTCAAAGTCTAAAAAATGGAACATGTTATGTGTCGGGTCCCAACATGTCACTAGCGCTCTGATAATATCTCCTCAAGGCACAATATCTAGCAAACCGGTAAGCCCTTCCAGATATTTCTTGACTTCATCTTGCCCTTCGCCTCCTAAATCGTTCCACTACAGACGTAACTCCAAAGGGATTTTATGCATGATTGAGAAAGTTAATTTGGAGTCGTGCTCATCCTGCACATTTATTAAGGTGATTTAATCACTTATTTTGACCTAAAAGAAAAAATGACACTATTTTTCATTCAAATTCCTAATTTCAAAAACAAATCCGGTTTTGCAAATACGGCCTTTCAGTACTTCGGGTGAAGATTCTAAGCATGTATTGGCTAACCGGCCAAAATCTTTAACAAATGACCAAATGTGGCTATTCTCACAAAAACAGCCTTCCATCGTACCTTCGGGAACATTCGGCTATTTTTGACAAAAACGGCATCACCCGATTTATTTATGAAAAAATGAAAATTTTAACATTTTTGGCTATATTTTTTGAAAAGGGATGGTTGGACCCGTCGAGGGTTTCCTACGTATCTCACATCCGGTGAGAATCAAACCAACATAGTTCGGGCAGATTGGATACAGGCGAAAATTAAAAACAACTAAACATATGTTTTTGCCTTTTCTTGAAAATGATAAAAATGCAAAATCTATTTGAATTTTCTTTCCCCTTTTTTTGGTTTTCAAAAAATGATCTAATGCAAAAAAGAAAATTCTTTTGGATTTTTCATATTTTTCTTTTCCTATGCAAAATGTAAAAAAAAAACATAAACGGTCCCCACTCGCTTTGTTTTCACAATTCACTCTCTTTATTTTTATTGTCAATATTTTCTTTCTCTTTTCTCCTTTTTCTCAAAAATTCAGCAGAGTTTCGGCGCTACTTGGACATTAGTTTTTGCTAAATCTTGTGACTAAATCTCTACACTATTATTTCTTTTCACTTTTTCCCAATATTCAAGCCGGTTAGCATGCGAGTCCAAGACAAATAAATGCAACACGTAAAATGCATCATGGTGGTCTTTTCATATCTGGTTACCTGCCCTAGACGGACCCAACCCCTGTGTTGAGTCCCCTAAGTCATATGTACGTGATGCAGATAAGCGCTCCTACTAGGGATCCGGCATGGAGTCAAGTTATTCTAGGTTCAAAACCTAGGTATATGTCCTAGACTGTGCACCCGAGCGGACAACTCGAGTCGAGGAGGGGGCTACGTACCGGGAACCAAAAGGCCATCCGACTTAGTAACTTGTCCGGCCTCTTTCTTGTTTCAAGGTATTGAACACTAACAGAATTGGGAGTCTCAACCAGTAAGCACATCCCCGGAGGTGAGAAGAGAAGGGTTTCGGCGCAGTTTATATACAGTTCAGCTAATATCAAAGCGGTAAACATTTAGCACATTAAGCATGAAACATGTAGGAAAATCAGATATTACAAAATACAACAATTTATCTAAGCTCGAATTCTGAACCCTGAACAAAATGTCCTGGGTTCTTGTCCCCAGCGGAGTCGCCAGAGCTGTCACACCTCCTTTTTCACTACACCAGCAAGGGCGTAAAGGAGTTTTTCCAATTAAAGGACAATCGGAACGGGATTTAATTATTAAAGTTTCAGATTCGCCACTTGGGAAATTAATGGTGTCCCAAGTCACCAGTTGAGTCCTGAACTGAGGAAAAATATGACTCAGTTAACAGTCCGCGAAGCAAAAATCCGGATAAGGAATTCAGTTAACCCGGGAGAAGGTGTTAGGCATTCCCGGGTTCCGTGGTTCTAGCACGATCGCTTAACTGTTGTATTTGATTTTATCTGATTTTAATACATGCTAGCTTATATGCCTTTTATTCGTAAACTGCTTTTATTATAATTTTAAAGGAATTGCAACGTTGTGAAAACGCGTCTCGAACCACGTCACATCAATGCACCCGTGGTTGTTGATGCATTTCGACTCCGTTGAGATTTGGATTTGGGTCACATAAATGTGCATCCTAGTTTAAGAAGGTAAATTATTAAAGACGTGCCTAAAGTGACTAACGCGTTATTATCTTTGGGGAGGGCCGTGAAACTCGCTAAACGGCCCATCCCGAATTCTAAGTATTTTTGTAAGAAAACAATTATTGAGGGCCCAGCAATTTATGAGTTTTGATTGGGCGAGGCTCGTCTCATTTATTTTAAAGCCAACCTAAAAGCAACTACAATTCTCTACTTAATTTTGTCTCTAAAAGTAAAATAAAAGTCCTAATTAATTTGTACGTTTTCAGCTTCGAGTTCAAGGGATTATACTAATAGCCTCAGCACCTATGAGAAGGCTGCCCAAGTTGGGTTTTTGTACAAGCCTCCAAAGGAGAAAGCAGTCTTGAATCAGGACTGGACCACACGTCTGCAAAGGCCCAAATCAATTTCATTTCAATAATATCAGCAAGCCAAACAACAACTGGCCCAGTTTTGAACAATTACCATCAGCAAACTAATACAGACTTATAATTTTCTATGGCAAGGCCCAAAATAACTTAAGAAGTCTAACTCTAATTATTGAACCCAATCGACCTTGAGTTATTTCGACCAAGTGCCTATTGAAGTTAACCCAAATACTTCTAAACAACCAGTTTGTCTAATTAGTGAGTTAACGGTGTCTACTCGTTACAAGCAAATTACTGCTACTAATTACTAACCTAAAATTGTCAATACCTGCGTTGGAACAATGAATTTAATGAAACTAAAGAGTTTAACCTGTCGATACTAATTACGGCAGTATACAAGAGAAACATGTTTAGCTTGAAACTAGACTTACTGTGACCATCATAATCGCAATTCCAAACACATAGCTAATTTTAATTTTAAAACAGGGAAGTGTGTACTAAAAGAGTACTAGATAACCTCCAGTTCAAATACTCCAAAACAGTCCAATACAAGTCCCAAATAATTCAAATCGATAGAAAGAATCTTGATTTAACATACAATTCAAACAACTAAAATTAAAAATGACACATTGTTGTGCTGATTATAGCTACAGGCAGTCATGTGAATTTGGAGCTGAAATACTACTTCATTTTCATTCCAATTTGATGTTACATCATTGGGAATTCAAAGCGTGTACCTGGAATTGCATAGTTACAATAGAGAAGGAAGAGATCAGCAGTAACCCAGCAGATCAACAATCACAGCATCAACCAAGATCAGATCCAAATCCAAACCAATAACACGATGCCCAGGCAGAAATAAAATCGACCAAAACACCTTAACTTTACTTGAAATCAACTTTAGGAAATCACAAATGACTTTCAACAATCAGAATCACCTAGCGAACTCAAATAAACTCCAACCACCTTCAGATGCACCAACATTGGAACATGGAATAGAGAAAACAGGGAAATGCATGCTGTTTTTGATCTTAAATGCTCAAACTAATTGAAACAAGAGATGAAACTGGAAAATGACCTACGGGCAGAAACAATCAAACAGTATTTTTGGGTTTTTTACTACATTTGCTTTTGTATTTTTTTTGGTTTTCTATAGGAATTAAGATCTAGCAGAAAATTTGCAACTCTTTTGATTTGAAATTCAAAACTGTGGGCTCAAATCTGTAGTGAGAGTTTTTGGGGGGGAATTTCCAGGCCAAAAAAAAACTTGTGTGTTAAGGCATGGGAATGCCCTTTTATAGGCAAAGATGAGGTGCAAGTCAGATTTTCAGATTTCAAATTCAGTCCCTAGTTTATTTCAGATTAATCCCTCATTTTTTGACTTGTTTCTCAAGTTAATATCCTATCTTACTGAAATCTAAACTTGAGCCCCATTCTAGAAGATTTTGGGACTTCTAGTGTTAACTAGAATACTACTCTTCTTTTCTAAATACCCAAATTGTCCCTGAGCACCCCCTGAAACAACTGTATTACCCCAGCCCTCTTTTAGCCTATCTGAAAATGATAAACTATAAACAAACGACCCATTACTCTAGAATTAAACCAACAAAACCATTCAAAATTAAACAAACTCCTAACTGATCAAATGAAACTAATATGAACCTAAATCCAATAGCCAAGACTAATTAACTAAAACACAGAATCAAACTGATTAGAATAGACTATATCTTATAACTAACCAAACAGAAAAATGCTTAACTAGTCATGATACACTTAAATCCAAATCGAGCACAATTGAATTGACGAACCAATACCCAATATGAATCAAAAGAGACTGAACAACAAACAACGAACTAATCTAATTAAACACCGGTTAAAATGAACTGACAAGGATGAAGAAACTACAACAAAGTCCTAAATTGACTAATTGACAGACATATCATTTGTTAAGAGGAAAATGATGAAGAAGGACCAAAAGCCTTACCTACAGAGCCCGGAATGGAGATTGGAAAACTCGATTCGAGCCTCAGAATAATGTAATCGCTCGTTCTTATCAAAGAACAAACGAACACATTGTTTCGCGATTCGAATCCAATACTGAACTCAGGGACTCGGCAGAAATTAAGCAAACCCAAACTTCTTGAGGTTTTGCCTTCTCTTCGTTTAAAATTCGAGCAGTTTCGTTGGTGTTTGATGGAAACTAATGAGAAATTCAAGAAGAGGAGAACCAGGAGAGTGCAGGGTGTATTTTTGGGGTCATTTGGAGGGGTGTCGCCGCCGTGCACGGCGGAGATGACAAAACCTTTTTGATTATTCAAGAGGTTCCGTTGGGATTCGAGATGAGATAGTGGCAGATTCGTGATGGGGACAGTGAGGTGGTCTAAGGGTGTGAATTTGAGAGCCACCGGAGATGGTGGTATTTTCTACGGCGGCGGCGACGACGTTACAGAGGGGTTGGTATAAGGAAGGCGTGAGATGTTTTTTAGGGTTTGATCATCTTCAGACAATTATATCTGATGGCATAGTTTGATGAGGATCGTTGGATCATGGGGAATGGACGGTCGTGATTAGACGAACTAAATCAAACGACGTCGTTTGGTTTCTTTAAGGGGCAGGCCGGGTTAGGTTGTAATTTGGGCTGGATTTGGTCCGGTTCAGGGGTTAATTAAAGGGTAATTTCATTTGGGCTCAAGGATTTGGCCGGTAATTTCGTTTGGGCTCAAGGATTTGGCCCAAAATTTCCTTTTCATTTGCTTCCTTTTCTTTTTGTTTTTCCATTTTGTATTCTTGTATTATTTTTTCTAATTTTATAAATGTGCAAAACATTAAAATAAGATCCTAATATATTTCAAAATTAAACTACTTAATTCCTAAAATTGTTTTAAAAGCTATTTTGTGACGAATTCACGATTAAAATAATTAAAATGCGAAAGTGAACTATTTTTGTGATTTTTCATGTTTTGTTCTAAAACAAATTAACCCCTAATTAATCCTAAAATATGAAATTAGATCCTAAATGCAAAAGCATATTTTTTGTATTTTCATATGAATTAACATGCACAAATAAAATGCAAACAATTAGTAGAAAACAACACCAAAATTCACAAAAATTGTAAAAATAAGGAACAGTCTTTTTTGTTTGAATTTTTGGGAATAATTCATATATAGGGAAAAAATCACGTGCTCACATTAGTCTAATCACATTACCCTTCTTCCGAGACATATACTCTCGTCAAATCACTTCCAATTAGCAGTACCATTTCCTTGATTACCTGAGGCTACCCGTTGCCTAAGAATTTTATGAACTTCTTTTTAGAACTGAACTGTAACTCATCTAGCCAAGACCTTCCGACAATCCCATCTACAAGAAGAATCATTAAGCATTTCATGCTTCGCATACCCATAGAAAATATATTCATCTCCAAACCACGGTAAAAACCCAACAAGGACTCTCACCCCCAATTCCATATGCACAAGCTAAACTGCCAGGACTGAATCTTTCTACCCAAACCAAGCTAAGCAAGCTGCCAAAACTCAAGAGCATTGTTGCAAAATGCCTGTAAGGCTCATTACCTCGAACACATATGAATAATTAATCATACCCTTACCATACCGACTCAGTCTACTATCAACCTATTCCATTTATCAAACTACCCCTCTGATTCATCATCAACTTGATATTCCTCCTTGCTGTAACACCAGAATACCTCAGCCCAGGTTTACCACACAAGACTCGAACATAGGACCACACTGTCTAATACCCATAGGCCACCGAATACCCTCTCAAATGTTCCCAGAAATACCATATTGCAGAATACTTTACTTTGAAGAACTTCCTACGAATCTTAATTCGTTACCATTATTTCCCATATACCGATATATAGGATCCCATAATCAGCATAAAAATAGCACAAGTCTTGAATTTTTCCGATGAAAACACAGTCTTTACCCACGCACACAACCTTAAGACACCTGATTGTTACATGTAGAATCTTGAACACAATAAAATCATTCTCGAGAGTCATTTACTTCATATTCGAACTGCAATTTACCTGATAAAACGGACATAACCATCCATTCCTCATTAGCACTCTGACACTGCAGGATATGATCTCATTCCAATACAAACAAACATATTCCTTCTCCATATACTGAGCATTCTTTATCAATGACAGATCAATACATCCTATTATTTTCACACATCTACGAAGAACCATATAACCTTTGTCAAAATTTTGCTCCACTCGTGCCATACTCGGCTTAATTTCTGCAACCATGACCGATCCGCCAGCATACCTCGAAACGGAACCAGCATAGCACATGACCGTGCGATCAGCTAATCAACAACAACCTCCCCAACTTGGCTCGAAGCTATATACCAGGACACACTCAATAACCCATAATGTTTCTACTCTAATGATGCCACAATACCATAGTGATATTAAACTCAAATCGTTTACAAGTTTGTGAAAACACAGATCATCTAGTATTGTAATCCTCTACACTTCCCGCATCCATCTCTATATCAGTTAAGTCCACTCTCTTAAGAGACCCGAATTGTCGAATTTCAACACATACCCTTCAATTACACATGAGATCTTCTAACATACACATAAGGATCATACCACTTAAGAACACTCCGCATGAGATAATCCACCTACTTCGCCTCAATTTAGTACTTCAGTATACCTTCCATCATCATATACGTTACACAGTCATTAGTCTTCTTGAGTTTGAACTCATAACGCCACATGTAATGCACTACCCTCCCTAACTAGGAGACACGAAAATATTCTTCACGCGCCCATATTCGGGCTACACATCGAATCACAATAGGAATCGAACACTTAACAGTTCATCTATTATCCAGCAGACTTCTTCGTCACTACCAAGTCATATAGAGACATCTCGCAGTACTAACATACTCATCCCATGGATATCCAACCGCCATTCTGGCTAATAGGGACAATACCAAACATATAAGTTAAAAACACTTGCTCACACAATCAGCACCTCGGTGCTCAAACCATGGCAAAGATTCAGTCTCAAGTCCTCTAGACTGGCCCAACATCAAACTCACAGAGATCACATCTCGCCCCTTGATCAGGGAATCACAAGCCATCAAGGCACATCTAACGCTGAGCGCTCACGTGCGCATACAGACGTATGGAAGGAATTTCAAGAGTTCTATCTCAAGCTGAATCAAGTACACACGATAAGAATTCCAAGAAAGTGAAGTTTTCCTAAAGGTTTTGCAGCCTCTCGAGGATAAATACAGACGTCTCTGTACCGATCCACGAGACTCTACTAAACCTGCTCATGACTCATGACACCTAGTAACCTAGGCTCTGATACCAACTTGTCAATACCCAATTCCCAAACCTGGTTATGATGGAGCCTTTGGTGAAGACAAGGCTAGCCAACTAACCCCAATTCGTCTCTTTCAAAATATTTAAACATAAAGAAATAGCAAAATACGACTTAATGACATTAATTAATGATATTTACAACACAACACTGTCCGATCGGGGTGTCACAAGTCACGAGCATCTAGAAGGATTTTTGATACAACTACAAAGTCTATAATACGTAGAACAAAATCTGGAATCAAAGGAAGAAGTCCGGTGCCACGAATGCTGGCGGTCACCTTGCTCAGCTATGATAGCAAATCCTCAACCAGCTCAAACCCACTACCGGGTAAATCAATACCTGTATATGCACGTGAGGTGCAGGGAGTAAAGTGAGTACTCCAACTCAGTGAGTAATAAAGGTAAATAATAACTGAGCAGCAAGAAACCACGTAAAGCAAGCCATCATGCTATACAGAACAGTGTAACCCTTTGACAAAATAGTAAAACCGTGAAATTTTTAGAAATATCTAGACTGAGTTTAAATCCTTTTTTGAAAATATCTTTTTCCAACAAATAAGCAAATGAATGCGAAACAGATAGTGCAGGTCAGCACAAAAGTCAACCCCTCGGGCATAGCACTCCATTAACAAATAACACCAGGGTATCAGGTAAGCAGTGCAAGAAGTAGCATAGAAGCCAATGAAATGCGAGTGCTGGAATGTCATGACAAATAATACAAATAGGAACAAATGCATGAGTGCACCCACTACGGCGTGCAGCCCGAGCCATCCAATATATTTAACGTCGACGGCGCTCAATGGGGCTGTGTACAGACTCCAGAGGGGCTCCTATAGCCCAAGCGCAAATAATCAAGCCATCTCATGGCACCACCTAGGCCCTCGACCTCAATATCAATACAATACCGCTGCGGGGCGCAGCCCGAGCCATCCATATATCCAAAAATCACTATAACACTACTGCGGCGCGCAACCCGATCCATGCTCAGTCTAGAAATGTACATAAGCCACTTGGGAAATATTAAAATAATAGTTCTCGGCTCAAAACGTCAATAAAATATTGTTTTAGTTTTCAAATCTTAGAAAAACGTCTGAGTTTGCAAAACAGTATTAAAACCTTGGACCGAGATCAAATAATATGCAAAGTAATGCGAAAACAGTGATATCAATCCCTAAAGGATTCACATAGTTGGCACGAAGCCCAAACATAGCAATCAGCCCAAATTATGATGATAACAAGTAGTTTTAGTCAAATACGTAGTAATTTCATCAATCGAGACGGACCAAGTCACAATCCCCAACGTGCTCTACCTCACGCTCGCTATCCGGCATGCAAGTCACCTCAATATAGCACTATGATGTACAAATCCGAGGTTTCAAACCCTCAGGATATCATTTACAATCATTACTCACCTTGAACCGGTAAAATCTCTAGCTCGCGACGCCTTTGCCCATCAAATCGGCCTCCATGCACGTCGAATCTAACCAAAATTAGAGCGAATACAACACAATATGCTAAGGGAACAATACCTAATAAAAAACAATCGAAAAATACCAAAGATCTCGAAACTAGCAAAACCCGAGCCCTGGACCTACTTCTCGAAAAATTACAAAATTCACATCATCGGATTCCTTATCTCGCCACGAGTCTAGCCATATAAAAATTATCCAATTCCCATAACATTTCTGCCCTCAAGTCCATGATTCTATCCAAGAGGGTTTTCTATACTTTTCCAACAAAATTCACGGATTAAACACCAAAACTAGTGATAGATTCAAGTTATACAACAAAAATTGAGTTAAGAATACTCACCCCGTTGTTCTCTCCAAAAATCTCCCAAAAAATCGCCTTATCCGAGCTCCAAATCATCAAAAATGGCAAATGGGACGAATTTTGGACTTTATTCTACTGCCCAGGGATTTGTTCTTCACGTTCGCGGTCCTCCTCTCGCGTTCGTGAAGAACAAAGTTCCAAAAATTCATTTTCCAAACTCTGCTCAGACAGACTCTAGTGTAATGGTCATAACGTTTTACACACAACTCCAAATGCCTATTATAATATGTTTCTGGAAACTAGATACAAAGAGCTACAACTTTAGTTTTTGCATCATCTTCAAATTCATTGTAGATTGAGAGATATGAGCCTCCAAAGTAAGACATGCGCAACAGAATTGCCTCTTCTTCGCGAACGCGAAGAACAAAACCCCTGAAGCCAAATCCTTCTTCGCGAACCAGAGGGGACCTCGAGAACGCGAAGAACAATACCAGATACCAGCTTCAGCCATTGCAAAACAACCCGAAATTATCCGAAACTACCCTGAAATGCACCCGAGGCCCTCGGGACCTCAACCAAACACACCAACATATCCCATAACATTATTCAAACTTGTTCCAACCTTCGGAATGCTCAAAACAACATTAAAATACCAAATTTGCATCGGATTCAAGCCTAACAATTTCAAGAACTTTCAAATTCCATTTTTGATAAAAAAAAAAATCCAACCAAACCACGTTTGAATGACATAAAATTTTGCAGACAAGTCCAAAATGACATAACGAAGCTACAGTAACTATCGGAATTCCATTCCGAACCTCGGATCAGAATCTCACCTATCAACCGGAATTCGCCAAAATACTAACTTCGTCAATTCAAGCCTAATTCTACACCGGACCTCCAAAATCAATTACGATCGCACTCCTAAGTCAGAAATCATCCCCCGAAGCTAACCGAATCACCAAAAATCACATCAGAGCCCTATAACTCATAAGTCAATGTCTGGTTGACTTTTTCAACTTAAGCCTTCCTTAAAGAGACTAAGTGTCTCATTTCTTATCAAAACCAATCCAAATCAACTCTAACATAGCACATATTGATAACGAAACATCAAGAAGCATAAAATGGGGAAACGGAGCAGTAACTCATGAGACGACGGGTCGGGTCGTCACACGTAGCCCAAGTAATGAATTTTTATTTAAACATTATTAAATTGTATTTTTAAAGAATTAAATAAACTAAGTAATCATTGATTCCCTAGGTATCGGGCTCAGATTTTGGTTCTGAAACTTGGTACAGGTCCGTAATGTTGTTTAAAACTTGCCCATAAAATTTTGTGCCAATCCGAGTAGTCCAAGGGCGTTTTAACCCGTTAGAAGAGAATTAAGAACTGGAAGTTCAATAGTTTGATCCATTTGGATTTAGAGGGTGATTCCAAGATTTAGCATTGTTTTGAGTGTTCCGAGGTTCGAGTAGGTCCGCCTCATGATTTCAGACTTGTCGGTATGTTCGGGCGGGGCTCGGGGGGCCTGAGCGTCAAACGAGCGAGGTTCGAGCGAAGTGGGAAAGTTAAGGAATAGCTAAAGAATTGTTGTTTTTGTCATAACCGCATCTGTGGTTCTTGGACCGCAGAAGCGGTACCGCAGATACGGTCAAAAGATCGCAGAAGTGGCCAAGGGCCAAGCCTAGTGAAACCGCAGAAGCGGCCCAGAAACCGCAGAAGCGGTTCCTCTTAAACGGGACTTGGACCGCAGAAGCGGTCCAGCCATATTGGGCCAGAACCGCATAAGCGAGCCCATATCCGCAGAAGCGGTCATCGCACCGCAGGATCGGAAATCGCTGGGCAGTGAGTTTATTTAATTCGAACTCCAAGGCCATTTATTTCATTTCTACACCACACTTAGGCGATTTGGGGGCTTCCAAAGAGAGGATTTCAACATAGCACTTCAAGGTAAGTTACTTCCATTCATTATTAGTTTAAATACATGTATATTAAGTTGATTAAACACTAAAAATTAGATAAAATCAAAGGGGTAGAGCTACACCTAGGGTTTTAATAAAACTAAGATTTAATCATGAAATGTTTTATGAAATGGACTAGAAATCATATATTATTAATTCTTAGGTTGTAGAGAACAAATTCCTTCAAAAAATCTCGAAATTCGGGCACGTGGGCCCGGGGTTGAAATTTAGGAAATTCATGTAAATGGTTGGGGAATTGCTTAAATAGCTAGGAATTGATCTTGTGAGCTTATATTAATTAGTTCTTACTCCGTTTAACTAGTTTGGGATTGTTCGTCTTTGAAGTAAGGACTTGTTCTTGGTAATTGGATGTGCACTTTGGAGCGAGGTGAGTCTCCTTTCAAACCTTGTAAGAGGAAATTGTCTCCATAGGTATAATAAATGAGTATTTGCTACTAAACGCGGGGGCTACATACCTAATAGGTGATGAGAGTCCGTGCGCAGCTACTATGATATTAACTGTTTGGGTAGTTTAGGACCCACATCATGCCTAATTTGGAGATATCTTTTATTTAAATTATGGTTCCTCTCCTTCCTCTTGAACCTCGAACAAAAAATCAATCTCGCCATTAGCTCGACTAATAGAGCTAACTGCATCGAAAAAAATAGTAATTCCTAGTCCGAATCCTGGACCGCCGGGCACCTTCTTTCTGTTCATTTCATTTCAGGAAGAAGAAGAAAGGTGAAGTTCTTCTATCCAGTTGAGGATGAATTACAGTTCCACATCCAGCAAGGAAGACAAGCACATAAATTGGATTCCCGGCTGACTCTTCTTCTTTGAAGCATTCGTCTATTCGGGTTCATTCATGTCTAATAAACTTCAAACAAAAGGAGATTCGGGTATCAGAGTTGAGTGGACAGGTGACAGGAGGATGGGGGGAAGAGTAAAGACAAGATAAAAGCAAGAGTTCCGGCATCTTACTTTACTAGTTTCATTTCACTTCTTACAATTCCAGTTGAACCCACAACAAATCCAGCAATGCTTTCGTGGGATCAACTGCTCGTTTTTGATATAGAACTGGATAATCAAAAACAGCGTCTGAGAAATTTCTTTAAACTCTCATACAAAGGGGAAAAAAGCTACGGTTGAAAGATCACTGGGTTTAGGAGGAGGCTAGGTTAGCCGAAAGATCTCTTTATTTGGAGCAGGTTGACTACAGAGGGTTCCCCCTAATTGAACTCAAGCTTCTTTTTATGCTATTTGGAGTGAAGGCAGGCATCCATCCTTCCATTTGATCAAAGGCATCCGAGTCGAAGTAATTCAATCCATAGAATAAAAATTGGCTTCTTTTTCTTTTCTCTATTTTTAGAATAGAGAAAGAGCCGAAACTAAGGGTACGCTCTCTACAAGATTTGCTCGGAGATGGCTAGCTCGTACACGCAAATATTGGACCTAGGTTTGTTGATGGATCTGGTCTTGTCGAACAGGTCCAGATTTGAGGTTCGAACACAAAAGCCCACTAGCCGAGCCGAACTGGTTAGTGATGGAAGCAATTCCCACGAACTGAGAACAAAAGGATGTACTTGTCCCCTTCCCCAGCCATTACCGCTCATCCACCGCTTTAGTTGGTGTGAAATGAGTAGATTCTGGGATAGGAGGTCTTGTCGGTATGGAACCTACCCTTCCGGAGTAAAGGTTGCTCAAATCCAGTAGGAATATCAAGAATAGTAGGATCTAGTTGGAGCTTTCCTTGGAATGCAGTGAGGGAGCCCGGAGTGCATCGAGGAAAACCCCTATTTCCTCTTTCAGGTTAGGCGCCCTTTTCTCGAACGAAAGACGGGGTAGACTCTGCAGGATCAACAACCATAGCTGCACGGAGTACGGTAGAATTCCTCAGTATGGTCATTCGGGAAGTCCCTCAAAGCGCTTTCAATGGTGATGAAAGAAGGGGAAATGCCTACATGATCATATATGACATGCTAGAGACCTGAGACGAACAAAAAGTGAACATATGAACTTATTGAACCCTGTAAGAGGTTCCTTGTATATAAATGAGCCTTTGTGTTCATTCTTGATTTTTTTTATATTTATGGATCGGGCCGATCGCCTCGGTGAAATAGATGCATCTATGGTTCATGTCGTTCGACCGTCGGCAGTGCACAATTTATATATATATATATATATATATATATATATAT
>MU777364.1:242669-267721 GCA_026770625.1 Nicotiana glauca | reverse complement strand
GCAGTGATTTGGTATTTAATTAATTATTGAATAATTAAATAAATTTTGTCCAAAAATAATCTTATCGATCATTTTTCAAATCCGAAGCCGAGCCGAGCGAGCGACGACGATGGCGCGAGGGTTCATTCTCTTCAACTCCTTTTAAGAGCTTTAAGAAGTGATTCTATATATAAGCACACAAATGTGGTTGTCCTTCACCAATGAGGGACAAAGTGCAAGACAAAATTCACTTCTTCAAATTTTTATTTTCCCTCCATTTTATTTCCCTCCATTTCCAATTCACACTTCTTCTACTTTAAAGCCAAATGGGTTAAAGTCTCCAACAAATTTTTCCTAAAATATGGAGATGTTGAAGATTTTTTTACATCAATGCATAAATTAAGCTATAGATGGATCATATTAAACTTACTACTCTTAAAATAGTAGGTACTCAAGATGTGAGAATGTTATAGGTGATATATAGACTTGAAATAAATGAAATCTTTATATATCAATTAATAGTTTTGTTTCATTTTGGATAATCTTATTAATTTGTTCTTTCACTTAAAATATTTTCTAGTTTACTGTTCGTGTATATTAATTAATTTGTTCTGTTCTACTTTGCACATACACTAACCACTGACAACAGTGATTGCTCAACCAAGTCATTCACACAATACAAAGACCAAATGGATTACGAAAGATAATACCTAATTAAAACAAACAACATTTATCTTTCCAGTCTTGTCACTAGTACATTTTCTGTACAATCGGTAAAAAGGAGAGCAAAACTTATTCACCGTATTTAGGCTGCGTGTCATTTCTCTTAATTTAATTTGTGGTTACAGGTTCGTTGAAGCTAAATAAGGAAAACTTCCTATCATTTAACAAATTGAAAGAGATTCAACTAGTGTTAAAATGATGAAAAAAAGGACTATTACAAATGGACGATAAGTGTCCTAAAACAATTCAACTCTTTGGAACCTACTGATAATTTAATGAAGGATTTACCCATTTTGGCTCTCCTCTGCTCGCAATTTGTAGTAAATTAGATTGAGTATTGTCTTGTTGACATGAGAGCATCATTACATTTGTGGCATCTCTTGGTTATTTTTAAGTGTAAGGCTAGGCAGAGCAAATTATTAGTGGGTGGTGAGTGATGACTAATAACAAAGGTGACCAAGCTTATTCATACTCTTTGCAGTCCGTTGTTCTAATTCAAGTACATGCTTAGATTAAATAAATAATGTCGGAACA
Organism: Nicotiana glauca; assembly: GCA_026770625.1. Taxonomy (NCBI): domain Eukaryota; kingdom Viridiplantae; phylum Streptophyta; class Magnoliopsida; order Solanales; family Solanaceae; genus Nicotiana; species Nicotiana glauca. The sequence goes on along the minus strand of MU777364.1, from coordinate 266,485 downwards.
TAAATCTTACTTCTGTAACTTGCTTACACACTTTCTGTCGCCAATAGCGCATCTATTCTTAAGGATTCAGCTAAAAGAACTAAATTTGGTCATCAATTCCAAGCACTCCAAGATGCGAGGCGTAGATCAGCAAGTTTATCTTTGGCTGGAAAATCGGAGGAGTGAAAAGTGACAACATTAACAGAATATCCCAGGGAAGAATACATTTATGAGAGCAGAGTGATTCAGAGAATGAAGTTCTTGGTACTTAATAAACTGGAATGGAGAATGGGGTGTATCACTCCTTTTAATTTTATAAATTATTTTGTATCAAGATTTTACAAAAATGATTCAAGGAAATGTGTGATCTCCAGATCTGTGAAAATCATCTTTTGTGCTCTCAGAGGTAATATTGATTTCTCATTCAAAGTCTAGTTTTTTGATTTAGTTAATAGTGATTTTCTTAACCATTAAGCAGATATAAAGTTAATGAGTGTGAGACCATCAATACTCTGAAAGGCCTAACCAATCACAAAGCTATTCTCTTCAATGAACATGGAATTCACATATTGCACTGAACTTTATTTACAGGCAAAAGTCCAATCCATTATAATCTAGGAAAATAACATGAAGAATTATAATTGACACTAACGCAAATGTTAAATACTAATGAGATTTTTACAACGCAGGACTGAAGAATGAGATGCTAAGAGTACATAACTACTTGATAGAAGAACCACATGTTTATTAGCTTATTTCTTCAGAAAAAGAATGACTATCAAGTGCTAGATAATACCTAAGCGAAACTTGTCTTAACATCGTTTGTCTTTCTAGCCTTGTCAGAAGTACATTTGTTTTGTACACTGGACACTAAAGAAAGAAAAACTTACATATATCATCTACGGTTGTGGTGTCCTTAATTTAATTTATGATTGTAGATTTGTTCCAGCTAAACAAAGAAAGACTAATACCTAATAGAGACTTTCTATCACTTAACAACCTGAAAGAGATTCAACTACTGGTAAGATGATGAAAAGACAGAACCTTGGGCCACCTAAATGAGTCTTGGGACTAAATATTACTAGCTCCAAGTGAACATTTACCATACGAGCTGCCCAAACACACACATGATGTTTCTGTCTCTTAAGAAGTAAACAAATGCTCGAAGCGAGCTTATGTCATTTGCTTACCAAGGAACATCTCAATACAGCTATCTACAAGGAAGATAGGTCTTTCAGAATCCAATAAGAAAGTCGTAATGAATTTTGCTTCACGTAAATCCTTGGCGCCTTGTTTGGATAATTGAGTGAAGGCAAGGTCTACCAATAAGCAAAAATACAAAAGTAGTTCTACTGAAGAGTTATTAAGAGGACCTTCTCTGACATTTGATGCTACGTACACTACATGATGCATAAATAGTTTGAAAAATCGAATATTGATCTACATTCTGAGACAAAGATCGTAGACTAAATGTGCTCTCAACACTTTAGACAATTATGATGTAATACTGACCAGTTGACCCCATTAAAGCTAAAGGAAGCTCCAAATTGGAATTACCCATTTAGTTCACAATATTTTATCTGCTCCTGCCTTAGCGCCATCTCTCCTTCCCCAAAACTAGAAAAAAAAGGGAATGAATGATAATGCTCGATATAATACAGATATCATAGTCATCTGACTAAGAAGGCATTGATAGATCGAATCTAATTTGTACCGAGGGGTATTCCTGCTCTTACATTTATTCAGCTGTTGTTTCACGGCACCATCTGCAGACAGTTAATGGCCTCTTAACTACAATGTCACACCAACAACCATTCTAATAGTGCAAGGCTCAAAAGAGACCAACTAAGTATTCAGATGTTATATTCATAAGTTTTAGCATTACAACTTACAACCTACTTAAACAAAATTATTCTATTCCAAAAGTTGTGATACATCAAATAAAATAGAAATATGCGCAAGTGGCAAGTATATCAGTAGCATTGGCGGCTCAACTCGATACATCACAAAATTAATAGAAACCAACAAACACACAAGTGTTTATAGAACATGCTTCACCGTGTTTAGAATTTTCCCTACTCACTAAAACCAGTCAATTCATTGAGGGTTAGCAGGCCAAGGGACAAAGAAAAAGGAAGTTGCGCTCCCTCATTTTTTGGAAGCTTTAAGTTATCCAGATTGTTGCTCTACGTGTAAGGTCATGTCATTGTCATTAAATTAATACTACTAGTTCATTTAGTAATGAGAAGAGCTGCAGCTAGTAACTTAGGAACTATATTGTTACCTACTGCATATGGATCAGATTTGCAACTATATATTGTGGTTCATAAATCTACTACATAAAGGTAGTTGGAACTGCAACCGCAATAGAAGTTGCAGATACGCTGACAACAGTGAAAGGGATATGCAATTTACCAACAGCTTCTATCACAATACCATTCTAAGAACCTCAATTTGGAATGTGAAACAAATTCAATCACAATACCTCCCCACAGCCACAACATCTGTTCTTTCCCCTCCCAAATACACTAAAATAGAGCAGATTTGCGTTGAAGACATAATAAATATAAGCAAATGACAATTTATTTTCTGTTGCTAGTGACACTATATAAACCAATTATCACAAACAACTATCAATCAGAGAAAACAACAAAAACAGCTATCAATCAGAGAAAACAAAAAAAAAAGCAGCAGACAAAAAAACAACAATAGAGTAATAAAGGAAGAACCAATAATTCAATCAATCGACTATCAATCTAACAGCAGGTAGATATCACAAACAACTTAGCAAACACAAAAAAAACTATACTTTCACAAATCCCAAAATGCCATAGTTAGATATCAAAAATTAAAAATTGGTACCTGGTAAGCAGAATTTTTTGCCCATAGACAAGAAATTGAAGGAGAAGAATGAGTTCTGCAATAATTCTGAAACCTACACAAAAAGAGAAGTTGGAAATGGATGAGAAAGAGAAGGTTGAAGACGACGATTGAGCATATTCGAGCAGTACACACACAAAATTAATTGTAAATCGATTTAAGAAACCTGCTGGGTAAGAAGAAAAGTTACCTGGGGATGGTCGGAGACCGTGGCAGGGCGGAGATTATTGCAGCAATATTGTTAAGCACGTAGGTTTTGCTACGACGTGCCTCACTTTCAAATTGTTTTCCTATGGAGACTGACGTGCGTCCTTCAAATTAAAGAGAATTTGTTTTCTTATTATTTTCTAATTAGAGGGAAGTCCGAAAAATTGGAAGGAAAGATTTTTGTTTGGTACAGAGAGAAAGTTAAAATAATAAAAAAGTTGATTCCAATTAGTGCTTTTAGTGGTAATTTTTTTTACTGCCGGTAAAAGTATATCTTTTACTGGCTAATGATCATGTGCTGCTAATATTTCAGCTTAAATAATTCGTTAGCGACAATTACACTATTGCCTCTAAATAATTACCGCCAAAGACCTTTTTTATAGTAGTAGGTATCTGGTCAAGTCGATATTCATCGAATTCCGGTAGCAATTTATGAATTCCTGCCTGGTACCTTTGTAGCCTCTGTTCTTTGATTTGGAAAGTCCATGTGACTTGACAACGAGTTGCGAGTCGCATCTAAGGATGACTCGGCGTGCTCCGTATTTGAGAGCTAGTTTCAATCCTTCAATTCCAACCTCATACTCTGCCTCATTGTTAGTCATATTAGGATATCGTATGGACTGGCGAATGACTTCGCCTGTTCAAACCTCGAGTACGAGTCCCAGTCCAGATCCTGACGCGTTGGATGTGCCATCAGTGTATAAGACGATAGGTCGGGTAGATCAGATGAGGTCCGTGAAATTTCCTTTTCGACCTCAGATGTTATTTTGGCACTAAAATCGGCGACGAAGTCGGCGAGTACCTGCAATTTATCTCTTTCCGCGGCTGATACGTTATATTGTGCTTGCTCAATTCTATGGCCCATTTGGCCAATCTCCCCGATAGTTCAGGTTTTGTGCAGGATTCCTCTTAAGGGAAAGGTCATTACCACCGATACAGGGTGGTATTCTAAATTAGGTCTAAGTTTTCGTGAAGCTACGACCAATGCCAAGGCCAATTTCTCGAGGTGATGGTACCTCGTTTCGGTGTCGACGAGAGTTTTGCTATTGTAATAGATCGGAGATTGCGTACCTTTATCTTCACGGACTAATACTGCGCTCACTGCGACTTCTAATACGGCCAAGTATATAAAGAGGCGCTCATCGGGTTCTGCTTTGGCGAGTAGTGGGGGAGATGACAACTATGCCTTTAATTCTCTAAGGCCTCGATGCATTCTGCATTCCATTGGAGTCTGTTGTCTTTTTTTAGCACATTAAAGAATTTGTCTAATCTATTGGAGGATCGCGAGATGAACCTTGATAGGGCAGCTATGCGACCTGTCAACTTTTGTACCTGTTTCTTGTTGGTTAACACTTCGGATATTCCTTCAATGGCCTTGATTTGGCCGGGATTGACCTCGATGCATGTTTGTGATACCAAGAACCCGGGGAACTTTCCTGAAGTTACACCGAAGGCATATTTTTTGGGGTTCAGCTTCATATCGTACTGCCTGAGTATTTCGAAGGATTCTTTCAAGTGGTCGATATTCTTCATTTCTTTTCGATTTGGCCAACATGTCGTCTATGTAAACCTCTATAGTTTTACCGAGCTGGTTCTTGAATATTTTGGTCACCAATCTTTGATAAGTTGACCCTGTGTTCTTTAATCCAAATGGCATGACTCAATAACAGTACGTTCCTTGATGGTTGATGAAAATAGTCTTATCCTTGTCCTCTTCCTCCATGAGGATTTGGTTGTAACCTGAGGAGGTTTCCAAGAAGCTCAGCAACTCGTGCACTGTTGTTGCATCAATGATCTGATCGATATGAGGTAGAGGGAAGGAATCTTTTGGGCAGGCCTTGTTCCAATCCGTGAAATCCACGCACATTCACTATTTTCCATTTTTCTTTTTTACCATGACTACATTTGGTGACCCATTGAGGATATTTTGATTCTCGGATGGAGCCATTAGCGGGTAGTTTATCCACTTCCTCACTGACGGCTTTGTTGATTGCGGCGTTGAATTTTCTTCTCGCTTGTCATACTGGGGATAGAATGGATCGACGTTCAATTTGTGTGTGGCAACGTCTTTCTGATTATCAGGCATATCTACGTGGGAAAAAGCAAACAGATCGGCATTATTGGTTAAAAACTCATGAAATTTACCTGGCTCGGAGAGCTTATGGCCTATATAGGCCTTTTTGTTGTTGTCCTTGCTATCTAGTTGAATAGGATCAAGATCTTCTATTGTTGATCCCGCGGCTTCCACGATGTCGGGGTCCTTAATGACGTCTTTTAGATCATCGAGTTTAGACCCCGACTTTGATAACTGCTATGCTTCTAAGCTTGTTCCTTCAGTTGTTGAGTGAATGTGCAATCTTGGGCAATGCGGCAGCATTCTTGGGTTGTGCGTTATTTGCCTCAGATGTTGAATATTACCAACGGGGTAGGGAATTTGATTACTTGATACATAATTGGACAAGGTAGCCCTCATGGCATGTATCCACGATCGTCCTATGATTGTGTTGTAAGTTGTGTCCTAGTTCATGACATGGAACATTATTTCTAAGGTGATTCCTCCGGCCAGGATGGGTAGTGTTATCTCTTCTGAGGTTCGTTCGACTGCATTGTTAAAACTCGTTAGTGTTATGCAACATGGTACTATCTTGTTCCTAAGTCGCATTTGTGCGAGCACTTGAGGATGGATAATACACGCGTTGATCCATCGTCTACCCTTATACTTTTAACATTGGTATCTGAAATATGTAAAGTAATGACAAGAGCATCGGAGTGGGGGAAAATCAAACCGTTGGTATCTGACTTATCGAAGATGATACTTTCTTCGAAGTCATTATACCAATTATGGGCGATTGATCGCTTTAGCTTGTGCGTGGTGGTAAATTTTTATGTGGTTGGCTGCTGCTTCGTCACCTCCACAAATGATCATTTGAATGGTGCGGGCAGGAGAGGGCGGCTTTAGAGGGCCTTGGTGTTGTTCTCGTCCACGACCAAAATTGGCTCGTCCTCGGTCACTCATTAACTCCTTCGGGTTCCCTTGCTTCAGCATGTTAACTACTTCCTACCATAGGGCTATGCAGTCCTCGGTTTTGTGACCCCGCTCCTAGTGAAATTCATAAAGGATGTTCGATTTCGGGTACTGGAATCGGATTTTATTTTTTGCGGGCACTTCACCTTCGTACCGAGCTTCTCTAGTGTGTACACTATTTCTGAAGGAGAAACACAAAAATTGTGAGCAGATAAGAGTGGGGGCATACCTCTTTCATTTCGCTGGGCCTTGTGTGCGGCCTGGACGGCTCTTCCATGTGTCGAGGGGATGGTGGAATGATAGTTCTGACATAGGGCTGATGTCTATCTTAGTTGAGGCGTGGTCCAGATTGATCTCTTCGACTGTTATTACGACGGTCTTTCCTTGGCTCTATTTAGATTGACATTAGACATTGGGATGGATGGTTAAGGTCATCATCGTCTGCTCTCACAGTAGGCGTTGTTAATTTCTTCCCAATTGTTGGGAGGGTATTTCATGAGCCTTCTTAACAGCTTCTTGGTTGCCCTTGACCCACCTCTGTTCAACCCATTTTGGAAGGCTGCCACCGCCATTCCTTCCAATATATTTGGTAAGCTCATTCTCACCATGTTAAACCGAGCGAGGAAGTCCCTGACTTCCTTGCCTGGTGATTTTCTGACGGCCAATATGTCGTTCACCCTAGCCTCCGCTTTCTTAGCTCATGCCTGTGCAGTGACGAACTTATCAGCCATTTCTTCAAACATTATTATAGACTGTGTTGGTAGTTGTAAGTACCAAGTTAGGTCTCCTCCGGTTAGGGTTTCGCCAAACTTTTTTAGTAACACTAACGGTACTTGCTCCTTTGATAGATCGTTACCCTTTACTACTGTGACATATGGAATGATGTGGTCTTCTGGGTCTGTAGTGCCATTGTATTCTTCAAATATGATGGCATTTTGAAGGTCCTGGGTATGGCATATGGGTTCGCCTCCTTGCTATACGGTTGCTTGATGAATCGGCCAACATCTCGTTTTGGTAGCAGTTTTGGGGTGCCCAGTATTTTATCGACCTTTTCTTGATTCTTTCTCATCTGGTCGCGGAGTGCTTTATTTTTGTTTTTCATTTCTTCCATTTTCTTTAGAATGGCTGTCAGTGCATCATTGTCTGCATCAATAATGGTGTAAGTGTTACATGTTGGGGGAGCTGGTTGCTCATTGGTGGTTGTTTGACATCTGCCGGCGCGTCATTTTGGTTCGCTCTTGAACGGGTTCGTCGAGTATGTCATTGAGGGTACTTGTCAGCCACTCCTCCAATAATTTCTTTACTGCTGGTGGTGCTTCCTCAGCTATGGATGTGGAAGCCCCCCTTTCGCGTGAAGCAGTTACACTTTCATGAGGAGAGGGTGAGTCACTCCGCCTGGGCGTAACGCTTGGCGTCACATTCTCATTACCTTCTCTTCAATCCTCGTTGATAGTGTTCAAAATGTTCGTAGTGACACCTGCTGTTGCTTTCTATCTTACGTCTCCTTTTCCTGTCATTGTTAGTTTATGCAAATGAGGAAAAGGTGGTTATCCCTTTATAACGACCCGATTGGTCATTTTAAGTACTAGTGCTCCGTTCAGTAGTCGGAGGCCATGAATAGCTTCATTTCATGTATTATGACATGTACGTGTGGTCAGAATTGAATTTCGGAAAGTCCAGAGTTGATTTAGGAAGAGAATTCTTATTTCGGAAGCTTAAAGTTGAAAGAATGAACTAGGATTGGATTTTTGAGCAAACAACCTCGGAATCAGGATCTGAAGGTTCCAGCAGGTTCGTATGATAATTTCGGACTTGGGCGAATGCCCAGATTGGGTTTTGGATAACCCGGGAGCGTTTTGGCGCCTACTGTGAAAGTTAGCATTTTGGAAGAATTTTTTTTAAGTTTGGCTTGAAGTGCATTTCAGCTTTATCGATGTCCGTTTGGGATTCCGAGATAGGGAGTAGCTCCGTATGATGATTCTGGAGTTGGGAGCGCGATCGGAAGTGAATTCGGAGGTCTGTAGGTCATTTTGAAGCCATTTGGCTAAAGATAGAAATTTGAAGGTTTTTGAAAAGTTTGATCGGAAGTGGACTTTTTGTTATCTAGGTTAGAATCCGATTCCGAAAGTTGGAGTAGGTCCGTAATGTCAAATATGACTTGTGTGCAAAATTTGAGGTCAATCGGGCATGATTTGATAGGTTTAAACATCGGAAATAGAAGATGGAAAGCTCAAAGTTCATAAAGCTTGGATTGGAGGTCCATTGATGATTTTAGCATTGTTTGATGTGATTTGAGGCCTCGAGCAAGTCCTTAATGTGTTTTGGGACTGATTGGTATGATTGGTTGGGGTCCCGGGGGCCTCGGGTGGATTCCGGGTGGTTAACGGATCGAAAATGGATTTTTAGAAATAGCTAAGCTGCTGGTTGCTGGTATTCCCGCTTCTGCAGAGATGGGACCACAGAAGCGGCCCCGCCGAAGCGAGGATGAAGCCGCAGAAGCGGTTGAGCATGAGGGCAGCCAGGACCGCAGAAGCGGCCCTTGATCCGCTGATGCGGAACCGCAGAAGCGGAGGGGGAGACGCAGAAGCGGAAGAGAGGATTTTGGGAAGGACCGCAGATGCGGTCAAGGTCCCGCAGATGCGGTAGTCTGGTCGCAGAAGCGAAGTTGGGCTGGAGCTTTGGAGCTGCAGAAGTGGCGCATATTCCGCAGAAGCGGAATCGCAGAAGCGGACCCAGGGTCGCAGGTGCTGGAGGCAGAGAGTTGTTTTAAAAATTGGATTTTGGCCATTTCTTTCACATTTTTCATGGCTTGGGCGGTTCTTGGAGGATTCAAAAGAGGAGTTCATTCATCAACGATAAGATAAGCTAATCCCACCTATTTTCAGTTAAGTACACCAATTATGCATGGATTTTAGCATGAAAATGGGTAGAAAATTGGGATCTTGGAGGAAAACCTAGAAAATTATATACTTGGAATTTAGCCACGATTTTGGGTATGGAATTTAGAGAAAATTATATATTTGAGTTCCTAAGGTCATGGGTAACCATTGTCTTCGAGAAATTTCGGAATCCGGGCAAGTGGGCCCGAGGGCATTTTGGTCATTTCACTAAGCGGAGTTGGAAATTTGCATAATTTGAATTGTTAACAAGTATTTGAGCATGTTCTCCTTAGCTTGTCGTTAATTGGCTAGTTTTGGTGCATTGTGCGTCGATTCAAGCCTTTGGAAGAATGTAGAGTGCCGGTTATGAGTCTTCGGAGCGAGGTAAGTCTCCTTTCTAATCTTGTGAGGGGGAATTTACCCCATAGGTGAGTTGAATTGGTTATGTGCTCCTATTTGCGGGGGCTACGTGCGCACGAGGTGATGAGAGTTCGTGCGTAGCTACTATTATGCTACTGTCCGGGTAGTCTAGGACCCAAAAGCATGTTATATTTGGATTATTTGTGAACTCATTGATGGCTTGAATTGCTTAAATCACATTAAATTTATAAATGGATTTTCAAAAGAGACTTAAGCTTCGTTCTTCTCATATTATTTAAAGATAATTGGCCTTTCTTGGATAATTGCTTCATGATGACTTCTTGACTGATTGTCTGTCTGTGTGTGTTTATTTTGGAACGGGCCGAACGCCTCGGCAGATTAATAGATGCATCTATAGGCGCACCATCGACCCTCGGCAAGTGCACATTTATTTTAGTTGGATCGGGGCATCGCCTCGGTGTGATTTGCACATGCTTGTATTGCTTCCTGAACTTAATTAAGTTATTATTGCCCCTTTTTGGCTTAAAAATATTTGGATTATATTTAAAAGGAATTCTGAAAATTTTCCTGTGAAAGAATTTCGTGTTCACTTGTTTCCTCTATCTGGATTAAAAATCATGCTTATAAAATAAATTCACTGTTTAATATATATATCTATATATATATATATATATATATATCAGGGATGAATAATTATTAGACCATTAAAGAGTGTCAGAGTTGACCATCTCGTCTCTACTCCTTCGGGATTAGACGGGATACTCACCGAGTACACGTTGATTACGTACTCATACCTCACTTCTGTGCATTTTTATTGCACAGGTATATATACCTCTAGCAGCCTACTGGGCATAGCAGCATGGATGACTGTAGGACTAGGTGAGCTGCATTGTTCGAGACGACCCGCAGCTAGTGTAGTTCCTTCCGTTACTTTCTTATTATTTATTCCCCGTCCACTGTATTTCAGACATATATTGTATTTTATTTTCCATATCGATAGTTGCTCATGCACTTATGACACCGGGTTTCTGGGATGGTTTCAAAGGAATTGTACTAATCATTTATTGTTTAATTTGAATTGAAGTAATGATTGTTTTTAAATTATGAAAAATGGAAGGAGAAACCTTGGATTTTCAAAAGTATTAAAAGAGGATTAATTGATAATTTAGTTGACTTGCCTGACAGAGGTGTCCGTCGCCACCACGACCCTTAGTGGATTTTGGGTCGTGATACCCTTTTTATGATTTAGAAGAAAGTAAAATTTTAACTAAAAAGTCCCCACAAACGGCGCCAAAATATTTGACCGAAAAATATTAAGCCTTTTGGTTAAATCAATCAATAATGAGAAGAGGGGTGAATCTTAGTTAACAATAATAAAATCTAGACCAAATATTAAATGAAGTAGGCGAAATGACCAGCGTTAGCTAGTATGTTTGAGCTGATTAAATGTTCATGAATACAACAACATAAATGTGCAATAAATATAGATAAATGCGACAAGCATAACAAAAGGAAATTTACTACCCAATTATTGTAGGATTCGGATGGTTCTTTCCCCTGACATCAGTGTGGAAAGAAGGGAATAAAAGAGGGTTCTGAGATCTTTGGATCTTGTGAATACAGAATCAAAAAATGTATGCTGAAATAACGTATTCAATGAACAAGACAACTTTAGTATATTCTCTCAAGTCAACCTTTTACTGAGTATTTTTCTTCTCATACAAATGAATATCCCCTTTTTTGTTCTCTTTCTCTTCCTATTTATAAGGGGCATTTCCCAAAAACTCTAAAAAGTACACAATAAGGAATATTCGAAGGAATATTCCTTATATCCATATCTGAACCTACGCTACCGTCATCCTTTCATCTCAGCTGCCCGTCTTTGACATCAGTCTTCTTGAGAGCTACCTTCAATCATCACACCGTGGTCGACCCCGTCCGCGGTCTGGCTTATCCACTGTTGCCAAGTCGCCAAATTTCGACCAATACATTTCTAATATAAGAAGGTTTCAGTGATTTTGGGGATTTAATAACATCGGCATAAAATTATAGGCGATTCTAAATCCTGTATCATAAGTAGTCAAAGAATCTGCGACCTGGTTAACTCAATTCCCTGAGGCAATATTGTGTTAAGTCACTTAATTTTGTAAAACTATATCTCTACTGATGGTGTAAAAAAAATTTATATTATCAAGTTATATTACATGGTGTAGTGGGTAACCTGTCACATTTTTAAATATTACAAATTTCACATTTTTTGAAGGATTGCGCACGTGTAAATGTCTTTTAAGTGACTTGTCAATATGTATTATTTTTTTCTTGTGTGGCTGTCCTGTTTGGGATTTAGCCTTTCATTCTTAAGCAAAAGAGAGAGAGAAGAGAATTTTAGGAGCATAAAGGCATGCTTGGGACGCTACGAATCGATCTCGTTCAACTTTAATGTAAATGGACAAAATGCTTTTTATCGATCTAGTAGCATCAGATTATATAAAAAGATGTCATGTATATAGATCGATCTGAATCATGTCTCTGTCTATGAATAGACTAAGATCATGTGCTGGCATTACTTCAACTGCATAAAACAGGAGTGGAGCTAGCGTTTATGGATAGGTTCTGCCGAATTCAATAACTTTAGTACAAATTTTATATTATTTGTTTAAGAAATTTATTAACACACAAATTATTTTTGTAAAATTTAGTAACTTGAAAATATTAAATTCTCGAATTCATTCATAAGTTTCAAATTATGGCTCCGCTTCTAATAAAAGATGCTACTATGAACTTAAGTTTGAGCACTAAACATTTCTCTTTTTAGCTATCTCCACTAGCCATTTGACACTACTAGAAATTCGACAAAAATCGACCTTGATCGACAAATAGATTTCGATCGGTCAAAAACCGGCCGAAAAGCCAATCGAAGTCAGTCGGTTCAAAATAATTTATACTTACGAAACTGATCAACTTTGGTTAGTTTTCTTGGGCGCAAAAACCCGGAATACTCTTTTTGTGTCCCGCAAAATTTTTGGGAGTATAGATAAAATAAAAGACAGTCTTAAAATAAAATGCACCAATGGTCTAGTGGTAGAATATTAACCTGCCAGTACAGAACCCGATTCGATTCTCGGATGGTGTATTTTTTAATTATATAATTAAAATACCGATCGACGTTGATCGAAAAATATCAAACGACTTCGGTCGATTTTTTCAACAATTTTTTCACTTTTGGAATTTAATTGACCGACTGAAATTGTCCGGGAAATACCGATCAAAGTCAGTCGGTTAGCTCTACCGATCTTACGATTATCGACCACTACAAATCGGTCAGTTTTCGATCGATTTTGCCAATTATCGATCAACATGGGTCGATTTTCGCAGTTGAGTTTCCCCCTTTTTTGCTAGTGTGAAGGGCAACTGGGCAAGTGTACCTCTCTATGACTTTGAAAATCCTCATTGTTCACCTCCAACTTCAACGAAAAATATTGTCAATTGCCGCGTAATTCTTTTGAGATATAGAGCTGATCATAGTGTCTTTTATGCAGTAAGAAGTAAAATATATTAACCACAATGATAGTACAACGGAAAAGGGTTAAATATATCCCTCTACTTTCAAATATTGTTTACCTGTACCCTTCGTTATACTATTGAACTATCCATATCCCTACCTTCATACTATTGGGTTATCTATACCCCTATTGTCATACTTTGAAACAAAAATATCCCTATTTTTGGATGGAGTGCCACGTGGCAATACCAGATTAAAATGACCCATTTTTTTTATCCGACCCGTTTTTAAAAAAACCCACAACCCAACCCCTATTTTCATTTTTTCCAGTTTTTTTTTAAATTTTTTTTTTAATTTTCTGTTTTTAAAAAACAAAAACATTTTGTTAAAAAACAAAAAATATTTATTCCTGTTTTTACAAATTTTTTTTCCAGTGTTTACAAAATAAAATCCTTTTAAAAAACTAAAAATATAAATAAAAAAATATTTTTCAAAAACGAAAATATTTTGTTGAAAATAATTTTTTCAGTTTTTAAAAAACGAAAATATTTTGTTGAAAATAATTTTTTCAGTTTTTAAAAAAATGATTTTTTTTTCTGTTTTTACAAACAAAAAAAATCAGTTTTGACAAGTTTGTTTTTATAGTTTTTACAAAAAGAAAATCTCTAAAAAAAACTAAAAAAATGAAGAAAGAAAACATTTTTCAAAAGAGAAAATAGTTTGTTGGAAATATTATTTTCACTTTTTAAAAAACGAAAATATTTTGTTAAAAAACAAAAAAAAAATATTTTTACAAATTTATTTTTTCAGTTTTTACAAAATAAAATTCTTTTAAAAAACTGAGAAATAAAAAAAATATTTTTCAAAACAAAAATATTTTGTTCAAAAACAAATTTCTTTTTTCTATTTTTACAAAAAAAAAAAACAAAATCAATTTTTACAAGTTTGTTTTTCCAGTTTTTACAAAAAAAAATCCTTAAAAAACTGAAAAAATGAAGGAAATTTTTTTTTTCAAAAGCGAAATAATTTATTGAAAATATTTTTTCAGTTTTTAAAAAATAAAAATATTTTGTTAAAAACTGAAGGAAAAAAAATTTTGTTTTTACATTTTTTTTCAGTTTTTACAAATATATTTTTACAAAAAAAAATATTTGGTTAAAAAATGATTTTTGCAATTTTTTTTAAGTTTTACAAAAAGAAAATTCTTTAAAAAACTGAAAAATTAAAATATGGTTCAGGCTGTGGGTTTTTTGTAAAACGGGTTGGGTAAAAAAAAGGGTTATTGAATCTGGTGCTGCCACGTGGCACTCCATCCATAATAGGGGTATTTTTGTTTCAAAGTATGGCGGTAGGGGTATGGATAGCCCATTAGTATAACGAAGGGTATAGGTAAATAATATTTAAAAGTAGAGGGATATATTTGGCCATTTTCCAATAGTACAAAGGGAAACTTACATAAATATCCCAAATAAATCTTAACTTACTAACCTCTAGTCATTAATTATAGATTTACCAAAACTAGCCAACAAAAATTAAAAAATCAAATAATAGGATTCTTTCTCTCAAAGAATCACATGCAAAAATCACCTTCCATATTTTTAAGAGTGATTAGCAACACTAGATACAAGATGAAAAGGAAATTATGGATGAGGTAGCAATAAGGTGATGAAATATAAAAAATATATACAATATTTCAAAAATCTAAACAAAAAAGGAACTTTTTCAATGGGTATAGTTGAAATTCATTGAAAATATATAGATAAGTCAATATACAAAATTTGAGGAAGATTTGAGGTGATTTGGACTGATTTTGTATTAAAATTTATAATTAAATCGAGTTCAAAAAAGTCTTCCGCGACACATGTACACACAGATATACATTGATATACATGTGATACACAATAGATACAAATATGATACATATGTGATACACAATGTGATACACATATCATTTTTTTCATGTTCAGTGTTTACCGATTTTTCAATTCAAACCACCTCAAAACTTCACCAAATCATTCCAAAATTGAGATTCAAGGTCCTTAAATTGTGCCCAATCTATTCTAATAACACCCACTCAAAACAAAGAAAAAATTTGATATTTTTTTGCTACAAATAGGTAATTGGCTAATTTGGCCAATATTAGTAATATTTTATCAATTGGCCAGTTTTTATAATGAGCTACCTATAAATAGACATAGCTGGTAATTTTTCTAATACAAATTAACAGTTAAATTTGAATAGAATTGCAGTTTAGTGATAATATTTCAGCCTACCACTTAATTAGAAAGTTCCTATCATATGTGAATTTAAGATTTCTAGAATATGAGTGTACCGCTAAAGAAAAGAGAAAAAAAAAATATATTAAGTGGGAAGTTATCTCTATTCTTCTACCGAAATAACTCACTATTCAATCAAGTGCACTATTCGATTTTTGGAGCATGGAGGACAACAAATAATATTAGATAAATTTATAAAAAAACATATACATGCAATACTTGCTTTGTTGGAAAGACCATGGGTCTGCGTGACTATATATAAGGCAGTCTATCTGCCCGTTAACCTGAGCGGCCTTGGTTTTGATGATTGACAAAGGAACACATGCATGAACCAGGTCCATGGAAACTGTACACAGTTTACAGTCAGAATCAAACTGCAAAAGGCATGCACGCGTAAGGGATAAGTATAAGTGGCAATTCTAATAATTCCTGAACAAAAAAATTGCATATTTGATAAGGAGCACGACTCCTTACTTAAAAAGAACTCTATCGAAGATGAGGAGAGAGTTGGAAGTTGAAAATAAATAGAACTCTTCCACCAAGGAAGAGTAAAACATTTGACCTCCAATTAATCCTTATTCTACTAACTCTATAAATATCATTTATTCTCTTTCATAGGAGATGCACACGTACTGAAGTTAAGCAAGAATTGAAATCAAAATCGCAATGCATTTTGTAAGCAATTCCTATGAGTTTCAAGAGTGTGAACCTACAACTATATGAACCAGATTGAAGAACCAATTTTATGTGTCTGTCCTTAATTCTAGTTCAATTGTAGTATGTTTGATCTGTACCTTTCAGCTTTTATTAGAAGCATTTGTACTAGGTACTTGAGTTGTATCTTTCAAGTTAGAGTTAGCTTGAAATAGTCACAATAGCCTGTAGCGTGTTGCAACGAGGGTTAGAGTGAATCCTTAGAAGTGTAGTTTAGTGGTGATGTTTCACCCGACCACTTAATTAGAGTGCTCCTATCAGATGCAGATCTAGAATTTCTAAAATAGGGATGCGCTAGTAAGGAAAGGAGGAAAAAAATATTAAATGAGAATTGATCCCTTTCTTCTAGGTAATAACTCAACATTCAACCAAGTGCATCATTCACCTCTTTGGAGCATGTAGGCCAACATGATAATTTTAGATCAATTTTAAAAATTATGTACATAAAATATCTAATTTAGTAATAAAGATCATGTGTTCAATAGTAAATCCGCCTATAGGCTTACAACCATGTAGAGAAAAGGAAAAATAATTGAGGAAAATGATCACACAATCTAGTTTTTGCGGAGATCAACTGAAGTAGTTAGAGGTGGCATCAGGATTTAAAATTTATGCATTCAAAATTTTAATTATTAAATTCGACCGAACCTATACTTAAAACTCTAGCACCGCCCCGGAGGTGATAATATTATGGCCTTTCGAAGTTGCAATCGACCCTTTTTCTCTTCTAAATAAGACCCTTTTTCTTTAGTAAAAAAGAATCCCTTGATGATAAGGAGAACAATATATAGTACTCTTCTTCTTATCATGTGATTTACTGTTTGGAATATTTGAAAAAGCATTTATTCCAGTACTCCAGCTAATTAAAGCAAAGTCAATTTTGTAAATATATGACACCTCTTTATATAGTACCTCCTCCTCCTTTTGTCTTTTCTTGGTACGGATAACTATGGACTTTATGCAACAGCATGTTTTTAGGATATCTCGGCTTCCATTTCCCAAATCAATATATGCGATTATGTATTATGGGATTAAAAAGAATTTAATTAAAAATATTAACTTTTTAGTTTGAGAACATATCTATATACTGAAGGAAGCCTTGGAGTGACTATAAAATTAATTTTGTGTGATTTAAAGCAGAGATGAATTCAGTATTTCAAGAGGATGGGTGCACTATTATGAAGAAGTCGATCTAGAATTATATTTGACGGCTTTAATTATAGTCTCTTACGAGGAACCATCCTACACTTTTAAAATTATAGGTTCAAAGTTATATTATTTTTTTTAAATTTTTTTTAGTGATTTTACTTATATATCTATACTATATGCTGAAAATAACACCATCTAGAATGAAATTTGAACTGCTAATTTTAGTTGTAGAGGTGCACCCAGTAATTATTGTACCATATAAGAGCCTTTAAGCACGAGTGCACACATATATATTTAAGTAGTTTTGAAGAAATATAATTTGCATATCCACCGACTTGTACCTTTTGGAATGTTGTAATCTCTTTTTCTGTTCATTTTGATCCCACGCACCACTTTAATCCTTATATATAGCCTTTCTACAACTTCAAGGTTTCTCATAACATTAAACCCGCAAACTCAATACAAACAGCTTTTCTCTCTACTAGCTAGGCTTCACAATTTTCTTTATTTTCAGTTACACTTCTTCACAAAAAACAAAAAAACAAAAAAAAAAAAAACAAAAAAGAAAAAACAAAACAAAACCCATATAACTTCTCTTTAAGGTCTAAAGATGGATATGGTGATGAAGTTGGGAGCAGAAAGTCCAGTGGTAATTTTCAGCAAAACCACTTGTTGCATGTCTCATAGTATCGAAACCCTAATCCGAGGTTTTGGAGCAAACCCTACGGTTTACGAGCTCGATAAACTTCCAATTGGGAGGCAAATGGAGAATGCATTGATTGAATTAGGGTGTCAACTAAGTGTGCCAGCAGTTTTCATTGGGAAAGATTTTGTTGGTGGTTCTAATGAGATTATGAGTCTTAATGTTAGAGGCAAACTCAAGAATTTGCTTCTTAAAGCTAATGCAATTTGGATATAGAGATCAATTTACTAAGTAGCAAGTATTCTACACCTTCATTTCATATATAATACATAGTTCGTAGTAGTCGCAGCAGCTATAGAGTCTTCTATAAGTATTTGGTGGTTGTTTTAATTACATAGATAGTTATTTAAAGCTTATACTAATGTTGATCATATACAATAATTTCAGTTCTTCGTTAATTAATTAAAATAATAATACAATATTGAGTAGTTAAACAAAACCTTGCATAAACAAGACCTTGTTCTAAATCCTACTTACGAGCGATTATATTCTTCTACTCTGGGTTTCAAGACGTTAAACTATGAAACTACGTATTACAATCGCATATGTAATTATGTATGTACGTATTATAATTTTATCAAATTCAAAAATAGCCCGATTTACAAGTGGCCATTTAAAAATAGACACAGTTTAAAAATTAATCGAAACTTAGTCATTTCTCATGCAAAGATAAATCTGAACAAAAACATTATTCAAAATCCGAAAATACCCCAGCATAATATACTGGAGTTCCAGCATAAGTATACTGGAACTCCAGCATATTATAATGGAATTCCAGCATATGTATACTCGAAGTTCCAGCATAAGTATACTGAAACTCCAGCATAAGTATACTGAAGTTCCAGTAGAATATACCGGTCTAGCATAATATGCTGGAAGTTCGTACACACGTGCTCCAATCTCCAGTATATTATGCTGAAACTTTCAGCATGTTGAAGTTCCAGCATAAATGCACTGATCTCCAGTATATTATGATGGATCGGTCTCTGTTGCAGTAAAATAGTAGTAGTTGTTTTTTAATGACTTTACAAATGCTGACTATTTTTGAATGACCAGTCCGAAAGCTGGCTAGTCCGTGTTATTTTTACATAATTACCGAGTGAAAATGCAGTGGTTACCTTTCTTGACCCGTTGTCGACTTCTTGTCAAACCGTTTTTAACTTATTATATTGCTGCTAGAAAATGGATTAACCCATTTTAACTAATATTTCGATACTGTTGTTACAAATGTAATTCCTAATTCATTTGCCCATAACACAGGAGGAATTACGAGGTGTTCAAAAAACATATAATTTATTCCAACGCTCTACATGCAATAGCGTAGCCATAATATACCAAGGGCGGTCAAGCAAAGTAAGGCAGTTTCGCGGCCCAAGGGGTTCAAAGTGAAATGTATTCGTTCACGAGTTAGTTTCGCGGCCCATTTTATTTGCCAAACCTAAATGAAGACTATCGCGTGTATTCTATGTTGGACTTTAAGCCATGGGGCTTTAAAGTAGAAGAAGTGTGAATTGAAAATAGAGGAAAAATGAAAATTTGAAGAAGTGAATTGCACTTTGTCCCTCATTGGTGAGGGACAATAACATTTGTGTGCTTATATATAAAATCACTTCTTAAAGCTCTTAAAAGGAGTTGAAGAGAATGAACCCTCGCGCCGTCGCCGTCGTCGTCGCTCGCTCGACTCGGCTTTGGTTTGTCAAATGATCGATCGATAAGATTATTTTTGGACAAAATTTATTAAAATCACTGCTGAAAATACGCCAGAACCCTGCTGAAGGTTCAGAGGGCCTCTCTGGCCGCGGTTCTGCCGCGACCGCGGTAGAATCACGGCAGGCAGATTCAGAAAGCCTCTATGACTGCGGTTCTGCCGCGACCGCGGTAGAACCACGGCAGGCAACGTATTCTTCTGAAAAGGCACCTTTTCCAGACACCTCTTCTGATAATTGCCTATAAATTCTGAGGCAAGGCTCCATTTTCTACACACGAAAAATACACCAGAATTTCTTTCTTCCTGAATATACTGCGCATCCTAATTCGCAGTCTCTCTCTCTCAAATTCGTAAGTGTGATTTTGCTTCGTTCTTTGAGTTCGTTGGTATCCTGCAGTTTGTATTGCCACTGTTGCAGGAAGGTTTATTCTGTTTTATCCTGGGAGGATTTAATCCATTACCTTGGCAACGTATGAGGGGGTTAAAATTCCTTAAGGCACACAAGAAACTTGTGGACTCGGAATATTTCTGACTCTCTACTATTTTCCAGATTTCTTCAATTCTCCTAATAGTTTTTTTCTGATTTTTGGTTTAACACAGTAACGCTTACATTCTATTTAAAGCGTGAACACCCTTGTGGGGATTCTAGGCTACGCCACTGTCTACGTGATAAACGAATGATATCTATGTACAATATTGTGAGGTGATAGGTGAATATCTATCGTGAAGCATCAGCAGCATATATGATTTTATCTTTGTTGTTTTGTCTTCTTTTGCAAAAGGCTAGGTGAGGAGAAAAGGAAAGGGGTTGTGCAATATGCAAAGGAAAATACTTTTAGAAGGCATAAAGACATCCCTTAATTGGACGCTAGAACTCGACCTGGCTATTTCTAATTCATGAGCATATGAATCCATCCCTTTGGTCAGCAATATATTTCATCGTTATCTCTAGCTATATATTGGAATATTCGACCGTAGTACGATCCTAGCAAGTGTACATCAGAGATTAGTTGTTAAGAGATTTTACTAATAATACTGTTTTTGTTTTTGTTTTTGCTTTTAAAAAAATGTATTTTTGTTTTGTATGTTCAAACAAGGGGCCTTACTTTAAGGCAAATTAAACCACCTTAGTTTAAGAATATTTTTGGCATTTTAGATACTGTTACTCAATAATAGCAAATATTTTCATATTTTTTTTTTGTAAATAAGGAACCCCGCATACTCTACCCTACGAGTGCGCATAGGGAAACTCATGTTCCTATGAAGGTAAACTACACTAAGCAAGATGTGCACAGGTAAACTCCACTCCTGAATTAGAGCCCCCATAATACACAAGAGAATAAATCACATTAGGCAAATTCCAACGACGAGCTTGACCGAGGAGGTATGCAACATGCAAGTGAGACCCTAGATCTCCCATTTAGGAAGTCTTCTGCTCAACCAATTCAGCCACCCATGCATAAAGGAACATACATATATATATTATGTAAATCATACGATCGTACTATTTTTATTCAAGAAACGAGAATGCTAACTAAAGTGATATTAGTAAATGCAGAGCAGGGTGGGTTAGAAAATTTCTCACCAAGAAAGGGATGGTATGTGTTTTCTCAGGGATGGTATTATGCACTTAGCGTGCTTACGATCGAAATTTGATATTTTCATTGTAATGAGCAGATTTAGCTCGAAGTGCAATCTCCTTATGTGAGATCTATGTGTGGATCGGGTGGCACGCTGCCATGGGTATGTTGTTTGGATCGGGTTGCGGGCTGCAATAGTGTGATGTCGAGTCTTGTTTTCTATATGCTATTTTTGTGTGCTCCGCTTCTTATCTTCTAAGAAAAGTTCGTATTAGTGCGCGGGTTAGGTAATTCCTTCCAGAGTTCGATTTCCTGTTGGTGTCGTGTTCGGATTGGTGGCCTATTGGTACATTATGGCGTCATATAATACTTTTGATCGCATTCGGAGTGGCTTATTGCCTGAGTAGTTCGTACTGGGTAAGACGAGATGATGTGATTTAAGATCAGTGCAATTTGATTATATGAAGTATATCAAGGAGCAAAGGTCATTATTAGGTTCAGAATGTGGTAATATTTCTTGACAAAAGTATAGACTCAATGATTGGTTGACTCGATAGTTGATTATGAATTTGGGCACATCTCATCCGTTATGGCGGTATTATAAGAGTTAGAGTAAGACTTACGTGTCATGAGGTGCAAGGGTAGCATCTGATTCGTTGATTTTTTGGCTAAGTTGATTAGAGAACATTATGGAGATCCTGTGGACTAAGTGTTGCAAAGTAAGAATCCAGCAAAGTTATGCAATCGTGTTTGAGTACAGAATGTAGTGATTGATATGGTGATCGTATGATGGGACCGGGCCTGGCATAGGATTCCGGATGTTCGAATCGGGCTCTAAGGCTTATTTGCTTGAATAAAAAGGGAATATCTTCAGAATTTATCAAGCTAATGTGCTCAGCTAAGTTGTGGTAGCATGGGAAGGTGCATGAGGTACTAAATAATGATTTCAGACTACTTCCATATAGTTCTCAGCACGTTCGAGGACGAACGTATATTTAAGTGGGAGAGAATGTAACAACCCGATTGGTCGTTTTGAGTACTAGTGCTCCGTTTAGCAGTCGGAGGCCATGAACAGCTTCATTTCAGGTATTATGACTTGTACGTGTGGTCGGAATTGAATTTCGGGAAGTTCAGAGTTGATTTGGGAAGAGAATTCTTATTTCAGAAGCTTAAAGTTGAAAGAATGAACTAGGATTAGATTTTTGAGCAAACGACCTCGGAATCGGGATCTGAAGGTTCCAGCAGTTTTGTATGATGATTTCGGACTTGGGCGTATGCCCGGATAGGGTTTTGGATAACCCGGGAGCGTTTTGGCGCCTATTGTGGAAGTTAGCATTTTGGAAGAAATTTCTTAAGTTTGGCTTGAAGTGCATTTTAGCGTTATTAATGTCCGTTTGGGATTCCGAGACTGGGAATAGCTCCGTATGGTGATTCTGGAGTTGGGAGCGCGATCGGAAGTGAATTCGGAGGTTCGTAGGTCATTTTGAAGCCATTTTGCTAAAGATAGAAATTTGAAGCTTTTTGAGAAGTTTGATCGGAAGTGGACTTTTTGATATCGAGGTGAGAATCCGATTCCAAAAGTTGGAGTAGGTCCGTAATGTCAAATATGACTTGTGTGCAAAATTTGAGGTCAATCGGACATAATTTGATAGGTTTAAACATCGGAAATAGAAGTTGGAAAGTTCATAAAGCTTGGATTGGAGGTCGATTGATGATTTTAGCATTGTTTGATGTGATTTGAGGCGTCGAGCAAGTCCGTAATGTGTTTTTGGACTGGTTGGTATGATTGTTTGGGATCCCGGGGGGCCTCGAGTGGATTCCAGATGGTTAGCGGATCGAAAATGGATTTTTGGAAATAGCTGAGCTGCTGGTTGCTGGTATTTCCGCTTCTGCAGAGATGGGACCGCACAAGCGGCCCCGCGAAAGCGAGGATGAAGCCGCAGAAGCGGTTGAGCATGAGGGCAGCCAGGACCGTAGAAGCGGCCCTTGATCCACTGATGCGGAACCGCAGAAGCGGAGGGGGAGACGCAGAAGCGGAAGAGAGGATTTTGGGGAGGACCGCAGATGCGGTCAAGGTTCCGCAGAAGCGGAACCGCATCTGCGATAGTCTGGTCGCAGAAGCGAAATTGGGCTAGAGCTTTGGAGCCACAGAAGCGGCGCATATTCCGCAGAAGCGGAATCGCAGAAGCGGACCCAGGGTCGCAGGTGCAAAAAAGGCTGGAGGTAGAGAGTTGTTTTAAAAATCGGATTTTGGCCATTTCTCTCACATTTTTCATGGCTTGGGCGATTCTTGGAGGATTCAAGAGAGGAGTTCATTCATCAGCGATAAGGTAAGCTAATGACACCTATTTTGAGTTAAGTACACCAATTATGCATGGATTTTAGCATGAAAATGGGTAGAAATTTGGGGTTTAGGAGGAAAACCTAGAAAATTATATTCTTGGAATTTAGCCACGATTTTGGGTATGGAATTTAGAGAAAATTATATATTTGAGTTCCTAAGGTCATGGGTAACCATTGTCTTCGAGAAATTTCGAAATACGGGCACGTGGGCCCGAGGGTATTTTGGTCTTTTCACTAAGCGGAGTTGGGAATTTGCATAATTTGAATTGTTAACAAGTATTTGAGCATTTTCTCCTTAGCTTGTCATTAATTGGCTAGTTTTGGTGCATTGTGCGTCAGTTCAAGCCTTCTGAAGAATGTAGAGTGCCGGTTATGAGTCTTCGGAGCAAGGTGAGTCTCCTTTCTAATCTTGTGAGGGGGAATTTACCCCATAGGTGAGTTGAATTGGTTATGTGCTCCTATTTGTGGGGGCTACGTGCGCACGAGGTGA
>MU777364.1:186047-241105 GCA_026770625.1 Nicotiana glauca | reverse complement strand
ATGAGTCTTTGGAGCGAGGTGAGTCTCCTTTCTAATCTTGTGAGGGGGAATTTACCCCATAGGTGAGTTGAATTGGTTATGTGCTCCTATTTGTGGGGGCTACGTGCGCACGAGGTGACGAGAGTCCGTGCGTAGCTACTATTATGCTATTGTCCAGGTAGTCTAGGACCCAAAAGCATGTTATATTTGGATTATTTGTGAACTCATTGATGGCTTAAATTGTTTAAATCACATTAAATTTATAAATGGATTTCCAAAAGAGACTTATGCTTCGTTTTTCTCAAATTATTTAAAGAGAATTGACCTTTCTTGGATAATTGCTTCATGATGACTTCCTGACTGATTGTCTGTCTGTGTGTGTTTATTTTGGAACAGGCTGAACGCCTCGGCAGATTAATAGATGCATCTATAGGCGCGCCGTCAACCCTCGGCAAGTGCACATTTATTTCTGTTAGATCGGGTCGTCGCCTCGGTGTGATTTGCGCATGCTTGTATTGCTGCCTGAACTTAATTAAGTTATTATTGCTCTTTTATGGCTTAAAAATATTTGAATTATATTTAAAAGGAATTCTGGAAATTTTCCTATGAAAGAATTTCGTGTTCACTTGTTTCCTCTATCTGGATTAAAAATCATGCTTATAAAATAAATCCATTATTTAATATATATATAGCATATATATATCGGGGATGAATAATTATTGGACCATTAGAGAGTGTCAGAGTTGACCATCTCGTCTCTACTCCTTCGGGATTAGGCGGGATACTCACCGAGTACACGTTGATTACGTACTCATACCTCACTTCTGTGCATTTTAATTGCACAGGTATATATACCTCTAGCAGCCTACTGGGCGTAGCAGCATGGATGACTGTAGGACTAGGTGAGCTGCATTGTTCGAGACGACCCGCAGCTAGTGTAGTTCCTTCCGGTACTTTCTTATTATTTATTCCCCGTCCACTGTATTTCAGACATATGTTGTATTTTATTTTCTATATCGATAGTTGCTCATGCACTTATGGCACCGGATTTTTGGGATGGTTTCAAAGGAATTGTACTAATCATTTATTGTTTAATTTGAATTGAAGTAATGATTGTTTTTAAATTATGAAAAATGGAAGGAGAAACCTTGGATTTTCAAAAGTATTAAAAGAGGATTAATTGATAATTTAGTTGACTTGCCTGACAGAGGTGTCCGTCGCCACCACGACCCTTAGTGGATTTTGGGTCGTGATACCCGTTTTATGATTTAGAAGAAAGTAAAATTTTAACTAAAAAGTCCCCACAAACGGCGCCAAAATATTTGACCGAAAAATATTAAGCCTTTTGGTTAAATCAATCAATAATGAGAAGAGGGGTGAATCTTAGTTAACAATAATAAAATCTAGACCAAATATTAAATGAAGTAGGCGAAATGACCAGCGTTAGCTAGTATGTTTGAGCTGATTAAATGTTCATGAATACAACAACATAAATGTGCAATAAATATAGATAAATGCGACAAGCATAACAAAAGGAAATTTACTACCCAATTATTGTAGGATTCGGATGGTTCTTTCCCCTGACATCAGTGTGGAAAGAAGGGAATAAAAGAGGGTTCTGAGATCTTTGGATCTTGTGAATACAGAATCAAAAAATGTATGCTGAAATAACGTATTCAATGAACAAGACAACTTTAGTATATTCTCTCAAGTCAACCTTTTACAGAGTGTTTTTCTTCTCATACAAATGAATATCCCCTTTTTTGTTCTCTTTCTCTTCCTATTTATAAGGGGCATTTCCCAAAAACTCTAAAAAGTACACAATAAGGAATATTCGAAGGAATATTCCTTATATCCATATCTGAACCTACGCTACCGTCATCCTTTCATCTCAGCTGCCCGTCTTTGACATCAGTCTTCTTGAGAGCTACCTTCAATCATCACACCGTGGTCGACCCCGTCCGCGGTCTGGCTTATCCACTGTTGCCAAGTCGCCAAATTTCGACCAATACATTTCTAATATAAGAAGGTTTTAGTGATTTTGGGGATTTAATAACATCGGCATAAAATTATAGGCGATTCTAAATCCTGTATCATAAGTAGTCAAAGAATCTGCGACCTGGTTAACTCAATTCCCTGAGGCAATATTGTGTTAAGTCACTTAATTTTGTAAAACTATATCTCTACTGATGGTGTAAAAAAAATTTATATTATCAAGTTATATTACATGGTGTAGTGGGTAACCTGTCACATTTTTAAATATTACAAATTTCACATTTTTTGAAGGATTGCGCACGTGTAAATGTCTTTTAAGTGACTTGTCAATATGTATTATTTTTTTCTTGTGTGGCTGTCCTGTTTGGGATTTAGCCTTTCATTCTTAAGCAAAAGAGAGAGAGAAGAGAATTTTAGGAGCATAAAGGCATGCTTGGGACGCTACGAATCGATCTCGTTCAACTTTAATGTAAATGGACAAAATGCTTTTTATCGATCTAGTAGCATCAGATTATATAAAAAGATGTCATGTATATAGATCGATCTGAATCATGTCTCTGTCTATGAATAGACTAAGATCATGTCTAACTTATGTGTTGGCATTACTTCAACTGCATAAAACAGGAGTGGAGCTAGCGTTTATGGATAGGTTCTGTCGAATTCAATAACTTTAGTACAAATTTTATATTTGTTTAAGAAATTTATTAACACATAAATTATTTTTGTAAAATTTAGTAACTTGAAAATATTAAATTCTCGAATTCATTCATAAGTTTTAAATCATGGTTCCGCTTCTAATAAAAGATGCTACTATGAACTTAAGTTTGAGCACTAAATCATGTTCCTATGAAGGTAAACCACACTAAGTAAGATGTGCACAGGTAAACTCCACTCCTGAATTAGAGCCCCCATAATACACAAGAGAATAAATCACATTAGGCAAATTCCAACGACGAGCTTGACCGAGGAGGTATGCAACATGCAAGTGAGACCCTAGATCTCCCATTTAGGAAGTCTTCTGCTCAACCAATTCAGCCACCCATGCATAAAGGAACATACATATATATATATATATATATTATGTAAATCATACGATCGTACTATTTTTATTCAAGAAACGAGAATGCTAACTAAAGTGATATTAGTAAATGCAGAGCATTACGACAGCAATTAGTTTTTCTTGTGTGAGAAATAAAAAAATGTGTAATTACGAGCATAAAACTCTAAATAAGCAATTTATTTCTAAAACGAAATTATTACAACAATGAAACAGTGGCCACTAGCTCTTTCTGTTTTTTCTCTTTTTATTTTTATTTTTATTTTTTTCTTTCAAGCCTTCTGCCTTTTCCCCTCTTCTTCTCTCTATTTATTTTTCTCCTAAGTGTTGATCATGGGTTCACCGCCTCATCCCCACATTGAAAAAGGAAAAAATAAGTTCTTTTCCTTCTTAAAACCATATAAATAAGCTTTCGAGAAAATCAATTTAAGTAGAGGATAACTCTGCTATCAAGTACATATATTTTCTTTAAAAGAAAAAGATGAGATAATATATGGCCTTTCGAAGTTGCAATTAACCCTTTTTCATCTGGCTTAAGGTTCTTTCTCTTAAATAATGTCCTTTCTCTTGAGAATCACTCACGAGTCGTATGATCATGAGATAAGTATAATAATCCCGTAATAAAATTCAGAATTAACTTTATTTTATATTTGGTTTGAAATATTAGTCAATCCTGGGATAAAGAACAATAACAACAGCCCAGATGCTACAAGTAGGGTCTAAGAAGGGTAGGATGTACGCAACCTTACCCCTACCCTGGGAGAACAGAGAAACTATTTCCAATATACTCTCAACTAAAGAAGATGAAAGAAGCGCTGATAGCAATTCCTAGCAAGACAATATATTAGGAAGATAGCAATAAAGAGTATGAAAGAAGTACCTATAACAAGTAATAGCAAGACAATCTATTTAATTTAGAGAAACTAAATTGGAGGTCTATAGCAATAGAGAATCTGAAAAGGAACACTGTTTAGCAAACTAAGGAATCACTTGTGACAAGTAAACTAATAACAGAACAAGATATGTCAGAATAAAAGGGTACCATACTAACACTAACACGAACGAACTACTTAAGATAAAGTAAAACGCACGATTACCGACTAACGTTCTACTCTAATCATGAATCTCCACACCCTCTTATCTAAGGTCATATCCTTAATTAGCTCAAGTTGAAATAATTTTTATATTAAAATAATAGAATTAGTTATCTCATATAGAATATGGAATAACTAATCACATAAGAAATCTAACATTGTACCAAAACGATCCTTATCAGAAGATGCGATATTTTTGCTCATCACGTGATTTACTGTTCGGACTATTTGAAAAGCATTTAGTCCAATCCAGCGAATAGCGAAGTCAATTAGTACAAAGTTGGAGAGTTATCTAGATGCCTTTTATAGTACCTCCTCCTTGTGTACGTATAATATTATGGACATCCATGCAAAACATGTGTTTGAGAATTCTCGATCGGCTTTCACTTTCTCAAGACAAACTGAAGATGCCAATATGTCTTATGGGTTTGAATAAGAACAAAAGAATATTGGATTTTAGTTCAAAAAGATATCTAAATTGTTGGATGTGCGAATAAAAGTGTATGACCCAAAAGGTCATCTCTTGTTTTAGAAGTCAAATATGTATCCCGAGGCCTTAAAAGCCTTCTTTTGTCTCACCTCGATATACGTGTACAACCCGGAGGCATTTTCGGAAAGTTTTTATGTGAAATTTAATAGAAATATTGAATTTAGCATTTAAAATTGATTAAAGTTGATTTCGGTCAATATTTTTTAAAATAGACCCGAACCCGTGATTTGACGGCCCCGTAGAGTCAGTAGTAAAATATGTTACTTGGGCATATGTCCGAAATCGAATTCCGAGTTCACTATCCCAAGAAAAGAATTTTTAAAGAAAATTATTTGCTGGAAAATATAAAGACTTTTGGAAATGAAATGGCATGTGCTTTGATGGTATCGGGGCCGTGTTTTGGTTCTGATGCCCGATACATATTTAAAATAATAATTAAGTTAAACCTGTGAAATTTGATAAAAATCAGAGTTGATTTGGTATAAATCGGACCTTTAGTTGAGAAAATAAAAATTTCAATATTCTTGAAGAATTTCATGAATTTGACGTTAAATTCGTAGTTGTGAATGTTATTTTGATGATTTGATCCCACGAGAAAGTATGTATGATATTTTTAGGCTTGCATGCATATTTGGTTTGGAGTCCCGAGGGCTCGGGTTAGTTTTGAATAGACCACAGAGTGAATATGGACTTAGAAGATTTCTGTTGCAGCTGATGTTTTTATTGTAGGCTCTGATCTTGCAATTGCGAGCCTAACAAGCCGAAAATTGCGAGGACTTCATTGCAATTGCTAAGAAGTCAGGCCAGCACTTGATCGCATTTGCAATCGCTCCCTCCCCCTTCCCCCCCGGACCAGTTATCACAATTGAGAGGGGAGCAGACAATGCAAAAGGTTCGCAATTGCGAAACCTATTTCGCATTTGTGAGCTTCGCAATTGCGACATCTGCAACCTGTTAAGTGAGATTTTGACGGGATTTTTCATCATTTTACGACTTTCTCAAACCCTAAACATCTTTAGGTGATTGTTCAAAGGCTCAAAATTCTCCAAATCATAAGTAAGTGATTTCTAACTCATGTTCTTCAACCTAATCCATATTTTTACATAATTTCACTTCAAAATCTAGGATTTTTCATGGGGAATTGCGTGTTTTTGGGTAGAAAATAGGATTTTCAAATTTTAGGGATTTGGACCTCAATTTGAGATCCGATTTCAAAACTATTTGTATATTTGAGTTTGTGGATGAATGGGTGATCGGGTTTTGGTTCGAACTTTGGGTTTTGACCAAGCGGGCCTAGGGTCGATTTTTGACTTTTTGGGGAAAATATTGGGAAATCTATTTTAATATATTAGAATTGGATTATTTAGTACTTATTGATGTTATTAAATAAATTATGACTAGATACAAGAGGATTGGAAGTGGAACCGAGAGGTAAAGTGGTAATTGAGGCTTGATTTTTGTCCTTGGAATTGAGGTAAGTGTTTGGTCTAACCTTAGCTTGAGAGAATATGTGTTGTGTCTAATTTGATATGTGTAGTGTCGATTACAATGTATTGGTGAGGTGATGAGTATCTATATATTGGTGTTAAGCATGTCCGTGAGTCTTATATTAAGATTGTTATGATTTTTTTTATGTATTGTCCATGTTTAAGTTGATGATTAGTACTGTCGAATAAGACTTATGATAAATTCTTGGTAATTGACCAGTGTCGAGTATTGGCTCAAGTTTAGGTTTATTTTGTGAATTAATTTTTGAAACTAGATTGGTTATAGCTAATTCCCTTACCAGGATAATATTGTTCTACTGTTGACTCCCTTGCTGGGACAGTACTGTTTCTATTGTTGATTCCCTTGCCGAGATGTTATCATTTCAATTATTTGGGTGAGGAAGAGTGTAAAGCATGACAGGTGATGTCGTGCAGGATATTGCGAGTCAGAGTTAATGCACGAATGGTGATGTCGTGCTGATATTGTGTGTGTTAATGCATGAAGGGTGATACCGTGCCATATTAATGAAATTAAAAACAAAAAGGGTGATGACATGCCATGATTATGAGAGAGTAAAATCACGAAGGGTGATGTCGTGCCATTTCTGTTAATTTCTATGGTGGGGACGAGAGTAATATCACGAAGGGTGATGTCGTGCACTTGTTTCTGTGTGATTATTTCCGTTGCTTCAAGCTTGATATTGACTTTGCCGCTTCACTTTATTATTGTCATAACCTGATATCCCCTTAGCATGTATCCCCCTTTATCATCTTATTCTATTTAATTCTTGCTATTACTGTTTCTCGTATATGATTTAATTGCGCAGTTTTCTATGGTTGTCGTGTCCTAGCCTCTTCGCTACTTCTCCAAGCTAGACTCGACACTTACCAGTATATGAGATTGGTTGTACTGAGACTACACTCTGTACTATTTTGTACAAATCCCGGTACTGGACCCTACGGATCGTAGTTCAAGGTTGTTGCCTTTAGTCCAATGGAGACCCGAGGTAGTCCTGCAGGCGTCCGCAGGACTTGGCATCTCCTTCTCTTATATTATTATTTTTTTATCTATTTCTGAGACATATGTGTATTTTCCTTGTTCGCACCACTATTTGTACTATTCTTAGACAGTCCTTAAGATTGTGACACTAGTTCTGGGTGGAGTTTTATCATGGATTAGTATTTGTATTAAGTTAAATATCTAAATTTTGATTTCTCGGATTTTTAGTCTGTTATTGTTCTTATATTAACTTGTAAATTGTTAAAAGATAATTAAAAAGGTAAAATAATCAGTAATATTAGCTTGCCTAGAGGGTTAAATGTTAGGTGCCATTACAGTCCTGGTAGAGGGAAATTCGGATTGTGACAAGCTGGTATCACAACTCTAGGTTGCTTAGGTCTTACAATTCACAGACACGCTTAGTAAAGTCTGAGGGATTGGTACAGAGACATCTGTGTTTATCCCTAGAGGCTACGGAGTTAGGAAAAATGTCACTTCTATTCATCTTTGTTGTACGGCTTGATTTATCAATGCTACTTGAACTTCTACTCTGTTCTTTCACATATAGTGAGAACACGCGCTTCATTATCCGCTGGTCAGTATCCCGAGTGGCAGCTCTTACAAGGGGCAGAAGATGAGGCTAAGGCCGTGCCAGAGGCCGAGGTAGGGGCAAGACTTAGCCCAAAGCATCAACATTAGCGGCGAAGCCTCAAGTAGAGTTTGAGGAAGAGACTCCAGCCCAGACTATTTTAGCAGGGAGAACTGTAGCTTAGACCAGTACTCCAGAATGCTCTGGTCCGTCTAGTGGGCCTTATGGAGAGTGTCGCTCAGACATGCTTACTTCCTATTGCACTAACCATCTCTTAGGCTGGGGTAAGCACAGACTCCCGCTACCCATACTCCAGAGTAGATGGCTCCTCAATTTTAGACTCCAGCAACTCAACTAGTTGGGGTAGTTCTGCCGAGTGCTGTAGCTCAGACCGGTGATGGACAAGCTATGTTTGCTGATGCTTTGTGGAGGTTGGATAAGTTTACCAAGATTTTAACTATTACCTATGGCGGTACATCTTCAGAGGATCCTAGGATTATTTGGATAGTTGTCATGAGGTTCTACGAAAAATGGGGATAGTAGAGACCAATGGGGTCGACTTTGCTGATTTTCGTTTGTCAACTTCCCCCAAGACTTGGTGGAAGATTATTATTTGACTAGATCATCAGGATCACCGGCTTTGGCTTGGGACCAGTTTTCTCAGCTATTTCTGGAGAAGTTTCTTCCTATCACCCAGAGGGAGGACTATCGAAGGTAGTTTGAGCATCTCCACCAGGGTTCTATGACTGTCACTCAGTACGAGACCATATTTATTGCCTTGGACAATCATGCTCTTATTGTACTTCCCACCAATAAAGAGAGATGGTAGGAGGTTTATTGAGGGACTAGCTCAGCCTATCATATTGCAGATAACTAAGGAGACAGGGAGTGAGATTTCTTTACAGGATGTAGCCAATGTAGCTAGGCGAGTTGATATGGTTCTATTACAGGGAAGCGGTCAGGGGTGTGACATGAGGCCCTATCATTCTGGCAGGTTCATTGGTGCTTCATCTAGAGGGAGGGATTCTTTTGGTAGGGGCTACCCTCCCAGGCCGTTTCATTCAGCACTATAGGCTTCTCACGGTGCTCTAGGTGGTTGTGGTTCTCATATGTAGTATTCTGATAAGTTGCCCTATAGTGCACCACTAGCTCATATCAGTGCACCGCCGCTCCAGAGTTTTAATGTTGGTTACTCAGGCTGTCAGGGTCAGCTTCAAGGTCAGTAGTCTCAGTAGTCGAGGTCTTGTTATACATGTAGCGATCTGAGGCACATTGCTATATTTTGCCCTCGAACATCGAGCAATTCTCAGCATTAGGGTTCTCGTGCCATGGTTCTAGCACCGGGTGTTCCACCGCCTGCTCATCTAGCTAGAGGTAGTGGTCGCATTATAAAAGGTAGAGGGTCTGGCCATTAGAGGTGGAGGTCAGTCTGTTAGAGGTGGAGGTTATGCAACTAGAAGTGGAGGCCAGCCAGCAGGAGGCCATCTTAGGGATGTAGTTCAGGGTGTTAGGGTCCAGCTCCGATGTTATGCTTTCCCAGCCAGACCTGAGGCTGAGGCATCTGATGTCGTTATCACATGTATGGTTTTAGTTTGCAGCAGAGATGCTTCAGTACTATTTGATCTAGGGTCTATGTACTCCTATGTGTTTTCTTATTTTGCCTCAAATTTGGTTGTGCCCCGTGATTCTTTGAGTGCTCATATTTTGTGTCCACACTGATGGGTGATTCTGATGGTAAGCAAACTCCTCATCTAATTAAAAGGTTGTGAGTTCGAGTATCCCCAAGAGCAAGGTGGGAAGTTCTTGGAGGGAAGGATTTCGAGAGTCTATTTGGAAACAGCCTCTCTACCTCAGGGTAGGGGTAAGGTATGCGTACACACTACCCTCCAGACACCCCACTAAGTGGATTATACTGGGTTGTTATTGTTGTTGTACTGGTGGGTGATTCTATTATGGGTAGATCATATTTATCGTGCTTGCGTGGTCATTATTGTGGGTCTTGAGACCCGTGTGGATCTCCTACTTCTCGATATGGTTAACTTCGATGTCATTTTGGGGATGGATTGGTTATCCCATTATCATGCTATATTGGATTGTATGCCAAGACTGTGACCTTAGCATTGCCGGGGTTGCCTCGCTTGGAGTGGAGAGGGACTCTTAGTCATTCTACCAGTAGGGTTATCTCATATATGAAGGCTCGGTATATGGTTGATAAGGGATATTTGGCCTATTTTATGTATGTTTGTGATTCTAATTCTGATATTCCTGCGATGGATTCTGTGCTTGTTGTTCGTGAGTTTCCAGAGGTATTTCCTTCAAACCTATTGAGGATGCCACCCTATAGGGATATTGACTTTTGCATTGATTTGGCTCTGGGCACTCAGCCTATTTCTACTCCGCCATATCATATATCCTCGCCGGAGTTGAAAGAATTGAAATAATAGTTGCAGGACTTGCTGGATAAAGGATTTATTATACCTAGTATCTCGCCTTGGGGTACTCTAGTGTTGTTTGTTAAGAACAATGATGGATTGATGAGGATGTGCATAGATTATCGGTAGTTGAACAAGGTAACCATCAAGAAAAAGTATCTATTGCCGATGATTGATAATTTGTTTTATCAGTTTCAAGGTGCCAAGGTATTTTCAAAGATTGACTTGATGTTTGGCTACCATCAGTTGAGGATGAGGGCATCTGATGTCCCTATGATAGCTTTTCATACTCGGTACCGACATTATGAGTTCTTAGTGATGTCATTCGGGTTGACAAATGACCCATCAGCTTTCATAGATTTTATTAACCGAGTGTTCAAGAACTTTTTGGATTCCTTCTTGATTGTCTTCATTGATTATATTTTGATCTGTTCCCGCAGCTAGGAGGAGCACGAGCAACATTTTCGAGACATTCTTTAGACTCTGAGAGACAATCAGTTGTATGCAAAGTTTTTGAAGTGTGAGTTTTAGTTGAGTTTAGTAGAATTCCTAAGTCACGTTGTATCAGCAGAGGGTATTCAGGTGTATCCTAAGAAGATTACTGTCGCGCCCGGTTTTTTCGTCCTTTTGACGGGGAGAATCCTAGTTTCGACATCTATGGGAGTAATAACTCATTTCCTTTTGGAATTGGTTATTTGAAGAGTCGCCAACTAACAGATTATGGTGCATTAGGGCACCTAGAGTGATTAACTCTTGGATTGGTTTGCATTACAAGAGTTTTAGGGTAAGGGCTCGAAATAAACTCTAGGGGAAGGTGTTAGGCACCCCTTTTGGTCCACAATTGTGGGTCCCGAACGAACATATATTTATGAATTAGTCCATTAACAAATAAGTAGTTGAATCAAATAATTACAAGTAAAGCACATTGGACGTTTTATAACAAGACAAAGATTTTGAACAAGTTGTGTACATATAGAAAAGTAAAGAAAAAGGGATTTTTAGAAATGAGGGGTCCTAGGTTGGTTGGCCTACAGGATCACCCTATACAATGCTCGGTAAACACTCATCAATGAGGGGCTACACGTGAAATTAATGCGTAGTCATCATATCATACTCTACCCAAGTCCCTCCCCTTGGTCATAGCCTAAAGCATTCTAGTAACCTTGACCTATGCGTGCACTACTCGTCCCTTCCATGTGGCCATGGAGGTTATTTTAGGGCCTCTAAATCTGAGCGATTCTAGACAACACCTAAGGTTCTTAAAAGGAGAAAATTCTAGGAAACGGGAAAAAACAGTTAGGACTGCATGTAAAACAAGTTATTGGCTCACAGTTACCTCCTCAAGTATACCACATAGGTGCACGTCTTCAAACAACATTCAAACGCTTAAGAGAACTGATCCTAGAACATGATATCTAGGTGATAAGAAGTTATAAAGTATTTACTTCGGCCAACATGTGAAGGGTCCTGTTTAACTTGCCTACGGATTCGAACTATTAAATCTGAACAACTTAAGTTGTAAGAAAACAGTTTCAGAGTTGAAGGATTTGAAAACGTCCTATAAGCTTGCCTTACATAGAACAATGATGTCCTAGGAGCATAACTGCGTTGATATTGTAAAGTAGTGAACATTTTTAAAATGGACTCTTGAGTTCCTATATGCATGGTGTCTAGTGGTAGATTAGGACAGTATTTGAAAGAATTCATTTAAGGAAAACAAAACATTGATTACACCAGTTTCGAAGTAAACTAACCTGAATTTGACTGACTTATATAAACTAAATTGATTTTAGATTTATAGGCAAAATTTCTAGTGTTATTCCCTATATGTATGATATCTAGTTGTTAAGAGCTGACGTTATAAACTTATAGGCATGCTTTCTAGTGGAACACAAATGTAAATACTCGTTGTAACAGAAACTGAACTGTATCACATTCTATAGGCATGGTATCTACTTGTGAAGTTGATTTTAAAACCTATGGACATAATTTCTAATATCGGGACCAATTGAAAGCTATAGGCATGATGGTAACATAGAAAATATAAAATCCTATAGGCATGGTTTTTACCCATATTACCCCATAAATATGTAACTACCCACCCCTTTCCACTAATCATCCCAATATTCATTTACAAATTATTACAAACTAGATGAATGAATTACATAATAGATTAAAAAGAAAGAAGAAGATACACTATATGGATCCTAAAGCAGGCCCATGTGATTTCCCAAACCTCCAATAGCCTCAAATGCCAATTTTATAGACAATATCATTGTCTAGGTGCGTCAGAGTTCCCTAAGGATCTCAAGTATCCCGGGCAGTGCTCATACCTAGACTTTGTAACCAAATTGAGTAAGTGCAATGTGGAAGGGCCATCTTTAGTGTACTAGAGTTCAGAGGGATCTTAGAAGGATCCCAAGGCGGTACACACACTGGAGGAGGCAGAACCTAGGGACTTAGGAATAAAGTAAGAGTGCTTGACACAGTTTGAAAGGGTTTCAGTAGGAAAATAGTGTTAAAAGAGACTTAGTTGAAATAATTTTGTAAACAAGAGAGTTTCTTAGTAAAAAAACTATTGCAAATAGTAGTGTAATTAAACAAACAACAGGTCAGTCAAACAAGTATAACAATACTCAAATAACAGTCCTTCACATGGGGAATGTGAACTGGGGACACATAGAGCATATAGTATGCAAGAGCATAGCAGTTCTTTTGGGTTTAAAGGATTAGAGTATAGCTATTGGTATCAATATAGTAGGAGTTTCAGAAACAATCATATAACCAGCCATTTAAAGTGACAGATCAACTTGCGTATCAAAACTGGATAACTAGTAGACAAGAATTCAAAGCAGGGTAGAGTCATTTTGAGACAGACTATTATGGAGGAATAGAACATGTTCTGAAAGGCCCTAAGAAGGTTAGACTAGCATGCTAGATGAAGCAGTAATGTAAACATGTCAATTGCAAGTTGAACAATAGAACCATAGATAGAAAGATACTAGAAACAAGATGAAATGAAGTATTAAAAGAAACATATTATTTTGAGACTTGAATTTAAATTAGAACATACAAGTAAAGAGATGGTAAAAACAAATGTGAAGGACAAGAAAGCACAATAGTTAGCCTTGGCTTTCAGCCGGCTAACTCAGAATAATAGCAGATAACCAAAGAGAGAGAGAGAGCAGAAAAGTTTTGAGTGTGAGAGAGATTTTGAACCAATGTGTTCGTTTTTTGTTAATGAAAGAGCAGGATATTTATAGTTTGAAAACAGACAGAAAATAAGTCAAGAATCAAAGTTCATCAATAATTATGGAACCATGTACTAATTAGAATCAAATCAATGTAAGTACTTCCCTTCAATTAAGAAGCTAAATAGCAAATAAAGAAATAAATCAATGTACGACCAATAAGGAAAGATTTCAAATACAGTAACGCATGATGGTAACATAGAAAATATAAAATCCTATAGGCATAGTTTTTACCCATATTACCCCACAAATATGTAACTACTCCCCCCTTTCCACTAATCACCCCAATATTCATTTACAAATTATTACAAACCAGATGAATGAATTACATAATAAATTAAAGAGAAAGAAAAAGTTACACTATATGGATCCTGAAGCAGGCCCATGCGATTTCCCAAACCTCCAATAGCCTCAAATGCCAATTTCACAGACAATATCATTGTCTAGGTACGTTAGAGTTCCCTAAGGATCTCAAGTATCCCGGGCAGTGCTCACACCTAGACTTTGTAACCAAATTGAGTAAGTGTGGTGTGGAAGGGCCAACTTCAGTGTGCCAGAATTCAGAGAGATCTTAGAAGGATCCCAAGGCGGTACACACACTAGAGGAGACAAAACCTAGGGACTTAGGAATAAAGTGAGAGGGCTTGACATAGTTTGAAAAGATTTCAGTAGGAAAATAGTGATAAAAGAGACTTAGTTGAAATAATTTCGTAAAAAAGAAAGTTGCTTAGTAAAACAACTTTTGCAAATAGTGGTGTAATTAAACAAATAGTAGGTCGGTCAAACAAGTACAACAATACTCAAACAACAGTCCTTCACACGGAGAATGGGAGTTGGGGATACATAGATCACATAGTATGAAAGAGCATAGCAGTTCTTGTGAAGTTTAAAGGATTAGGGGATATCTATTGGTACCAACACAGTAGGAGTTTCAGAAATAATCATAGAATCACCCATTTAAAGTGACATATCAACTTGCGTATCAAAACTGGATAACAAGTAGACAAGTATTCAAAGTAGGGTAGTGTCATGTTGAGATAGACTATTAGGGGGGAATAGAACATGTTCTGTAAGGCCATAAGAAGGTTAGACTAGCATGCTAGATGAAGGAGTAATGTAAAGATGTCAATTGCATTTTGAACAACAGAACCATAGATAAAAATATATTAGAAATAGGATGAACTGAAGTAGTAACAAAAACATATTGTTTTTGAGACTTGAATTGAAATTAGAACAAACCAGTAAAGAGATGGTAAACACAAATGTGAAGAACATGAAAGCATAATAGTTAGCCTTGGCTTGCAGCCGGCTAACTCAAAATAATAGCAGATAACCAAAGAGGAGGAGCAGAAAAGTTTTGAGTGTGAGAGAGATTTTTAACCAATGTGTTCGTGTTTTTGTTAATGAAAGAGCAGGGTATTTATAATTTGAAAATGGATAGAAAATAAGGCAAGAATCAAAGTTCAGCAATAATTATGGATCAATAATCAAAGTTCAAATCAATGTAAGTACTTCCCTTCAATTAATGAATTAAATAGCAAATAAGGAAATAAATCAATGTACGACCAATAAGGAAAGATTTTAAATACAGTAAGTATAGGGCAAACAAGTAGGGCTAAGTTCAGAAAAACTCTAATAAAAGAGATAGTCAGTAAGAATCAAGCACAAGGTAAACAAGCCAATCAAATTAAATGGAAAAGGTAGGAATCGAAGGTTTAAAGGAAGGTCTTTCAATCAAACCAAGAAATAGGGGGTCCAGAATCAATCAAAGAGAGAGTCATGAGTCAGTGTTTAGCTTATAAATAAAGTGAGACATGGATAGCAAAAAGTCGACATACAACTTTAACAAACATGAAGGTTAAACAACACTGATAGAAAGAGGCATGTCTTGTCCAGTCGAGATGAACACAAGCACATAGAATTAATGTAAGTTAGGCTTTGAAACTTAATAGAAACATATTCAAGTTAAGATAGTCACATAAACTCAAAAATGAGAACCGAACAATACACCTGATATACAGAACCAAAAGAAAAGGCCTAGATAATTGGGGCTTTCAAAATAGATGAGTTAAAGATGTAGTAAAACCAAAGAACCAGTCAAAATGTGCAAGAAAATAGAAGTTTAAACACAAATAAATAGTTAAACAAGGTTCTAAAAAAGAAGTTTTGAAACCCTAGTTTTAGAAGAAGGTGAAAAATACTTAAAATCAAAGAATCTGAGAGATGGTGCAAAACATAAAAAAAAAACTCAAATCGTCCTAGATTTGTACAGATATAGGAGGTATAGAAAATAAATTAGGGTTTCTAAACCCTC
Organism: Nicotiana glauca; assembly: GCA_026770625.1. Taxonomy (NCBI): domain Eukaryota; kingdom Viridiplantae; phylum Streptophyta; class Magnoliopsida; order Solanales; family Solanaceae; genus Nicotiana; species Nicotiana glauca. The sequence goes on along the minus strand of MU777364.1, from coordinate 225,417 downwards.
ATATAGATGAAGAAACCTGCCTAGAAACCCAAGGATCGTAGCAAACACAACATTATTTTTCTTGAAATCACACTAGAGTAGACAAGAACAGGCATGTAACGAACCCTAGATGCAAGTCGCCATGTCCTTGGGCCTTTGAAGACCTTAGAGAAGGCAAGCATGGCATGAGAGAAGCCATTGGAGGCTTAAGAGACGATGAGAGGTCACCGGAGATGGTCGAAGATGGGATGTCATCGGTTGAATGGCTAGGGTTAGGTTGAGAGTGTAAGGAGAGTAGAGAGGAGTTTAGGGCAGTGTTGTGTATATAATGATTAAGGTTAGGGGTCGTTTAGGATTAAAAAGGGAAGGAACGAATGAGAGTTGTTGATCTTTTAGATTAATGGACAGGATCTGATGGGGCCTTGGGTTATGTTGGTATAAATAGGGTCTGGGTCAGGTGGTTTAATATGAAACTGGGTTGGGTGTTGGTTTTAATTGAGGGTAAAATTGAAATGCAATTTGGCTAAGTTTTAAAAAGCATATTTAACCCTATAAAATTTATAATAAATAATAGATAATTTCTATAAAATAATTTCGTGTACCAAAAATGATTTAAAAATAGATATTTAACATTTTAAAAATATTGAAGATCATTTTGTGCATATAAAACGGTACATTAATAGGGCTAATATTGCAGTTATATGCAAATTAGCTTTAAAAATGCAAATGCAATTATATAAAATGCAATAAAAATATTTTGACAATAGTTTTGCATAAATATAGAATTTAGATGACTAAATTACCATAACAATAATTTGAGGGATAATTAATGGAGATTTTATAAGTAAAAAGGGGAGAAAATAAATTAATTAAAAATCTTTAAAATGATAGAAAAATTATAAATATCTTGTGCATGATTATATATGAGTGTATATGATATTTGTAAAGTATTTATGTATATTAAAATATATAGGTAAAATTGGGTATCAACAGCTGCCGTTCTTTATCCGCGATGGATGCAAGAGTTTTTGGGTAAAGAAATTATGCTTAATTTTGACCGGATGGGATGTTTTGAAAATAGAGGTCATACTCTGGTCTTCGAGATGCCTACATATCCCTAGTATTACAGGAATCAAGCGATGTATAGTTCTGCATTCATCTGCGGAATGTGCCGATGAAATTATTGCAAGAACGGGCACGTGATGCCAAAGCAGCTATGGTGAGCGGTTAAAGCTCGAGATAGTTGAAGGAACTGGGGCGACATTGCTCCTTCTAGGATAGCAGTTGCTTACTGGTTACCTACAGATAAAAGATTCTACAAACATGTATTTGCAAAAATTTAAACATGATGCAAATTCCCTTTGGACTATGAAGGTTGTCTTTGGACAGTTAAAGGTGACGTCCTCAGACCATGACGTTCTTGGCCGTGAATTGTTTAGTGAGGGATTCGTAGGCCATAAAATTATGTTCTTCGACCATGAAGATGGTGCCTATGAACCATGACGCCTTTGAATAAAGATATGCAAATTTGAGAGATCCTCCGACCATGGCATTGTGGCTTCCGGCTATGAGGATGATGCCTTTAGACTCTGACGCCTTCAGATATATTGGCGATATTTCAGCCCATGATATGCAATAATATGATGTTAACAAGACAACGCTTAGTCTCGCGAACTAGAGGGAAGAGCTTAGCCAGACATAAGAGCAATAGATAGAGCAAAATTTATGCAAAAAAGGGCAGTGCTTAGTCCCATACAAATAGGGAGGCAAGGATTAGCTTCATGTAGGTATGGAATCAAGGATTAGACTCATGCAAATAAGGAGGCATGGATTAGCCTCATGCAGGTATGGAGTCAATGATTAGACTCGTGCAAATGGGGAGGCAAGGATTAGCCTCATGCAGATATCGAGGTAGGGATTAGCCTCATACAGGAATGGAGTCAAGGATTTGACTTATGCACGTAGGGAGGCAAATATTAGCCTCATACACATATCGATGCAAGGATTAGCCTCATACAGGTATGGAGTTAAGGATTAGACTCATGCAGATACGGACGCAAGGATTAGCCTCATGCAGGTATGGAGTCAAGGATTAGACTCAAGCAAATATGGAGTAAAGGATTATACTCATACAAATAGTGAGGCAAGGATTAACCTGATGTAGATATGGAGTCAAGAATTAGAATCATGCAAATATGGAGTCAAGGATTAGACTCATGCAACTAGGGAGGCGTGGATTAGCCTCATGCAGGTTTGGAGGCAAGGATTATCCTCATGCAGGTATGGAGTCAAGGATTAAACTCATGTAAATATAGAGTCAAATATTAGACTCATTCAAATAGGGAGGCAAGGATTAGCCTTATGTAGATGTGGAGTCAAGAATTAGACTCATGCAAATGTGGAGTCAAGAATTAGACTCATGCAAATATGGAGGCAGGGATTAGCCTCATGCATATATCGAGGTAGGGATTAGCCTCATGCACATATCGAGGAAGGGATTAGCCTCATGTAGACATGGAGGTAGGAATTAGCCTCATGCAAGGAGCAAGTAGTAAGTACGGGTAGCACATGTCTTAGATGGAGCTACATTCGATGTCTGATGGACTGATCAATAGTGATCCTGCTACGTGTATATTACCGTTACATCGTATGTGCCTGGGTTCAAAGAAAGAATTGTAAGTTTTGTGAGGGGAAGGCTGGTTCATGCTTCTGTTGGCTGGCTTTGCTTTGCTCCATTTTGAAAGCCTTTTGAGTTCCCCTGGGTAATACCTAACTATTATGAAAATAGAGTTTATGAAAATATGCAACTTAATAAAAATAGAGTTATGATATGACTGAACCTACAAGGTTGCTTACCTATCCTCTCTTAAATGAGAATCAGGTCAAGCATAGTTCAATTACATCAGATAAGGAAATGTAAAATATGTAAGCATAGTATCTCTTGACTATGTCTGAATTGATTGGTTTTGGCCAGATTTATCCATCCATTTATGCAAGTATGAGTGCTCCTCATGTCAGCACCCTGTGAACTATGTACAGAACTAGCCAGTTGGGAGAGTATTTCGCTTTGGCTTCGTCTTGATGTGGGAAGATCTTCTTCAGCACCCACTAACCTAGTGCAAATTGCATTGGTTTGACCCTTTTGTTGAAAGCTCTGGATATTCTGTTATGATAAAGTTGGTCATGACACACTGCGTTCATTCGTTTTCCATCGATAAGGGCCAATTGTTCATAGTGACTCTTATCCACTCTGCATCGCTGAGTTTATCTTCCTATATGATTCTTAAACAAATCTCTACCTCGGCTGGGATGATAGCCTCGGTACCATAAACCAATATGTAGGTAGTTTCCCTAGTTGATTTGCGAACCATAGTGTGGTATCCTAAGCAAAAGGTAGCTTCTCATGCCATTGTTTGTGGTTCTCCACCATCTTTCTTAGTATCTTCTTGATATTTTTGTTTACGGCTTCTACGGCTCCATTCATTTGAGGTCTATAGGCTGTGGAATTCTTGTGTTTGATTTTGAAATATTCACACATAGATTTCATCAGATCACTGTTAAGATTGGCAATATTATCAGTAACAATGGACTCGGGGACTCCAAATTGTCATACAATACGATCTTTGACAAAATCTGCGATGACTTTCTTGGTTACAGCATTGTAAGATGCAGCCTCTACCCATTTTGTGAAGTAATCAATGGCTACTAGAATAAACTTGTGTCCATTTGAAGCAGTGGGCTCAATCAGATCAATAACATCCATTCCCCAAGCGGTGAATGGCCAAGGTGAGCTTGTTGCATTAAGCTCATTTGGCGGCACCTTTATCTTATTGACTTGTACTTGATATTGAAAGCATTTGCGAACATACTGAATGCAATCCATCTACATGGTCATAAAAAAGTAACCTGACGTAAGTATCTTCTTAGTCAAAATGAAACTGTTCATGTGTGGGACACAGGTCCCGGCATACACATCCTCAAGTAGCTTAGAGGCTTCATTTGCATTGACATATCTTAGTAAACCCAAATCAAGAGTTCTTCTGTACAAGTTTCCTCCACTGTGAAAGAAGTGATTTGACAATCTCCAAAGTATGTATTTTTGAGTGTGATTTGCATACTTTGAGTATTCTCCCTTCAATAAGTAATCCTTGTTGTCATGGAACCAACACTTTCCATTCGTTTCTTCTAACATGAGCCCAATATGCCGGCTGATTATAGATTTTACCGAAATGGGATCAATATAATTCTTATCCGGATGTTGTATAATAGATGACAAAAGGCCCAATGTGTTGGCAAACTCATTCTGAATTCTAGGCACATGCTAGAATTCTATCTTTGTTAACCTCTTTCTCAATTCCTTCACATTGTGTAGATATGACAATATCTTGGAATTCTTGGTGGCACATTCTCCTTGTACCTGGTGCACAAGCAAATTTGAATCAACGATCACCAGCAGCTCCTGAATGTTCATGTCGATTGCCCTGTTGAGTCCTAGTATGCAGGCTTCATACTCTACCATGTTGTTGGTGTAGGGAAATCTGAGTTTAGCGCATACTGGATAATGGTGACCCATTTCTAATACCAAAACTGCTCCAATGCCCGCTCCCTTAAAATTTGCGGCTCCACCAAAGAACATCCTCCAACTGTCATAGGCTTCGGTAATGTCTTCCCCTACGAACGACACTTTTTGATCAGGAAAATATATTTTTAGTGGCTCGTATGCTCCTCCCACCAGATTTTTAGCGAGGTGATCTGCCAGTACTTGTCCTTTGACCCGCCTTTTGAGTCACATAGATGATATCGAACTCACTCAATAGTATCTTCCACTTAGCCAACTTCCTAGTTGGCATGGGTTTCTGAAATATATATTTCAGAGGGTCCATCCTAGATATGAGGTATGTAATGTAGGCGCAGAAGTAGTGACTCAATTTTTGAGTTGTCCAGGTCAAAGCACAACAAGTGCGTTTAAGCAGAGAATATCGTGCTTCATAAGGCGTGAACTTCTTACTCAAGTAATATATGGCATGCTCCTTCCTTCATGTCTCGTCATGTTATCCCAAAACACATTCGAAGGCTCTATCCAATATAGATAGATAAAGTAACAAAGGTTGTCCCGGCTCTGGCGGGACCAATACTGGTGGTGTTGATAGGTATTCCTTAATTCTGTCAAAGGCTTTCTGACAATCCTCGGCCCATCTTGTTTTGGCATCTTTTCTTAGCATCTTGAAGATGGTCTCACATATGACTATGGATTGTGCTATGAAGCGTCTAATATAGTTGAGACATCCCAGGAAGCTCATCAAGTCCTTTTTGCTTATAGGTGGAGTTAATTCTTGAATAGCCCTGACTTTAGATGGATCTAGCTCGATCCCTCGACGACTGACGATGAATCCCAATAACTTTCCAGTGGGAACCCCAAAGGCACACTTTGCGGGGTTCAGTTTCAAGTTGTATCATCTTAGTCTGTCAAAGAACTTCCTTAAATCTGCTATGTAATATGCGGCCCTCTTGGATTTGATAATGATATCTTCCACTTACAACTCTATTTCCTTGTGTATCATATCATGGAAGATGGTTGTCATAGCTCTCATGTAAGTGGCCCCAACATTCTTCAGACCGAACGACATCATCTAGTAATAGTATACACCCCACGGTGTAGTAAAAGTTGTCTTCTACACATCTTTTTCATCTATCCAAATATGGTGATGACCCGCAAAGAAATCTACAAAGTATTGGAGTTCATGCTTGGCGCACTTAGCGATAAAATGTGTATATTTGGAGGTGGGAAGTTGTCCTTAGTACTGTTGATACCCAATTTTTTTTAAGTATTTTTTATACCCATAGATTTCCAAAATAGCATATTGGTACATATATAGAGTTTTGGCATTTTTTAATGATTTTTAAAACCAACTTATTACCTATTTTTATACAACAAAATCCAATAATTATTTCCAAAATAATCATTTTGGTGAATAATTCATTTTATTTTTGCATTTACACCAAAATATAATTGAGGTAATTTTCGCATATTTTTACAAGTTCATTTGGTATTTTTAAAGCTAAATTGCATATAGTTGCAATTATAGCTTATCTTGTAATTTATGGCATTTTATGTTTATAAAATTAATCCCAGCATTTTTACATTAATATTTATATAATATTCATTTACCCATTACTCTTAATTTGTTTTTAAAATTTGTATTACTATTTTATAAAAATATAAAAGGAAAAATTGGCTATTTACGATTTGGCCTCAATTGCATTTCAATTATAGCCAATTTGGCAACCCCAATTAACCCAATTTTAGAGGCCCAAAATTACCCCAGCCAATTTCAAATTAACTCGACCCCTAACCCATTTGCCCGATCCACCCGGCTCCCATTCAATCTAGGTCGTTGATCTAAACGATCAACGACCACATTTCATCCTTTCCTTTTTAATTCTACCAACCCACCCTAACCCTAATCACTTCTCACCAAACGCCTCCCTTGAAACCCCTCTTCTCTCTCGACGCTCTCTAATCCCTCATGAACCCTAGCCGCCGCCTCTCAATTTTGCCCTAAACCATGGCCTCCCATGGCCATCGGAGAATGTATAATGGCCTCCCATGGCTCCTGAGTGTTTGCTTCCATGGTTTCACAGCCAAATCTCGAAGGAAGCTGGTCCAATCATTGCCTGACTTCCACTCATGACCTTTCTCCAATCGTCCCTGATTTTCTCCGGCCAACCATGGCCGTTCGAGTTAGATCCTTGGCGTTCCTGGTTAGATTGTTAATTTCCAAGGCCTCTCTCACATTTTTGGGTTCTCTGAAACCCTAATCTTTGGTATTTTATTGATTTTTCTTTTAGATCTGCTTTAGATCTGTACTTGCCATGAATGTTTAAGTGTGTTCTCGAAAGTTCTTCGACATTTCTTGCAAAACAACCCTTCGTTAGGGTTTTTCCTTTAAGTTTTTTAAAAGATCTCTGATTCTTTAACGTGTTTATTCTTTGGATATGATTTGATCATGATTTCTCCTCTATCAGTTTCATGCATGTTAAAAAAAACCAAATTCCTTTTCTAGTTTATCCGGGTTCTGAAAGTTTTTTGTTTAAATGTTGCTGGTTCATTCTTCTTCGTTTAATTTGTTTAATTTCGAGTTCTTACCATCTGGCAAAACCTGTTTACTTTCAAAGCCCTAATTTTTCTCTAGAAATTTTCTCATTTTTGTTCCTACTATGAGACCTTTACTTGTTTCTAGCTATCTTTATTTGCTTCACTGTGAATTATCTAGCCTGCTAGACTACTATGCTTCGAATATTTTCTTACTACTGAGCCCTAGCTTACCCTTACTGCCATTGTATGTTTGTGTTGCTTCTTTTTGCCAATTCATTTAACACTGCATATTTGTTCATTCCTTGCTATTTATATAATAAAGTGGAGTATCATGTTCCTTTCTTGTTTGATCTTGATTTCTTTGATCCTATGCCTGGTTGCAAAAGATTTTATTACAAACCCTAATTTTCTACTCATTTGCTTAAAGATTAATTGATTCACTTCCTTTATTGTGATATTTTACCTTGCTGAATCCTTTCCCGAAATAAGTATATTTTGTACTCAGACTGGATTATTTACGTCATGCTTTTACTACCCTTTTTTATGGCAATAATTAATCTGCCCCAAACTGATTTTCTTTCCTTAATTAGGACTGCTGACCTGTTAAACAGTGTTTCCCTAATTTAAGGGGAATCACTTGGGTTAATTTGATTCTGAATGGTGATTGTTTCCATCTTTGAGTTTTAATTTTACTTATTACCCTATTTCCCTACATGTTTTCAAAGCTATAAATACCTACTCTCTTCTCTTTCAAACACACGAACACAGACGAATAATCTAAGTTCAAAATACTCTCTTGCACTTATAAAACTCTCTTTCTTTGCTACTACTTGTGCTGTTGCTTTGTCTAGCCGGCTGAAAGCCAAGGCTAGAACTGTGGACTCTAGTTTGCTCTATTCTTCTGCACTTTGCTTCTCTACTAGTATGTTCTAGTTAATTTTCAAGCTTCAAAAACAATATGTTTTTCATTAATTACTCCAGTTTTCTGTTAATATGTGTTCCTAGCATGCTGTAATATGCACCCTTTCCCTTGTAATTCAATGTTCAATTTATGTGTACATCCTGTCAGTTGTTGGTTATTTATTTGATACTTTATGAATCCCAAACCCTCATATCCCCTTTATATGCTTAAGTTATGGTTCAGAAACGTGGCAATGTCTGAAATCATTGTCCATGGATATGAACTGGACCCTTTGGGCCCTAAGCTTTGTCAATTCCCCACCCCCATTCCTTTATTTTGTGTGTGCTGAGTAATAGCCTTGGCTTTCCAGTATTTCTGATTATTGTTCAGGCCATGGCTTGACCTCCAGTATGTCTTTATTCCCTAAATGCTTGATCAACAGGTTCGGTCAGGGGTGTGCCAGTCTATTTTGTGGCTGGGCATGACCACCTGCATGCCTGGGTACCCCTTATCCCTTCTTTTGCACTTACACCTCATTCTTAGAGCTTAAGTTCTGCCCCTCTTGTGTGAGCCATGCCTTGGGACCTTGGAGCTCCCTCTGAACTTGGACACATAAGGGCTGGCCCTTCCACACTGCACAACTCAATTTCTGCTTAACATCTTTGGTGTATGCACTGCCTGGGGTTCTTGAAATCCCTTGGATCTCTGAAACACCCCAGATGAGAGAAGGCTTGGAAATCTGGATCAGCTGAATCTCATATTATTATGCCTCAAGTCTGGATTAGGCTGCTTGTATGTAGCTGAGGATTTCTGATGTATTTTTTTAATTCAAGTTTATTTCTTTTGGGCTGTGATAACTTGTATGAACTCGGGGAACTTAATAAAAAGGGAGGATGGGATTTATTTTTACGCATCAAGGGTAGAGATCCTGCCTATAGGAGTTTCTTATGATTTTTACAATTTCACACCTAGAAATCATGCCTATAGGTTAGCTTTCAATTTCTGCAAAATACACCTACAAATCATGCTTATAGGCTAGCTTTTAATTCCTACAAATACGCCTAAAAATCCTGCCTATAGGTAAACCTTTAACTTCTGCAAACTCACATCTAGAATGCAATGCCTATAGGATTCATTCATAATTTTTGCACCTCCGCGCATAGATATCCTGCCTGTAGGTCAACTTCTAATTATTCATATAATATATGATCTATAAACTACTACATTCTGCATTTATAATCACCACTAGGAAAACAGTTTGTAGGCTCAATAATAAAGACTGCATATAGATACCATGTTCATAGGACCTTTTGTTAACGAAAAAAAAGGTGTCCAAATCAGTAAGCGTATAGAAAACATGCCTATAGGAAATTTCGAATCTTAATAGAGATAATATTAACTGTTGAACTCATAATGCCCTGTTAAAATTGGTAAACCCTTTAGTTTGCCTCTTTTATTTCTAAAATCAGTATATAACATGCCTAGCTTTAACCAACACTTAGATGCTCAATCAGATCGGTTTTAGTCAACTGCATTCGAGTAAGCCTAATGTAGACTTTTCGCCTAAAAATATGCATTGAACCAGTATGCTCGTCGCTTTATTTAATTAAGACCAAATCAGTACGTGTAAGACATGCTAAACTCTATGACTTTTTGCTGGTTTATGGAGGCATATTTGAGCACATGTTTGCTTATTTATTTCCCTCTAGTTTACATTACGTGTTTTGGTTGACGCCTTAGCATTTTGTCCTTTGAAACCTCTGAAAGCCCCGAACCCCTTTCCCTTTAGGATTAGTAGTCCATTTGCCTGCGAGATTGATAAGATTGGAAAGGGTAATAGCATGCAATAAGTAACAATACCATTCCGCGCTTTAATACCTTAATGGGATGGGAAGGGTAGACATGGAAATGATGATCATACGATAATACTATGCGTACAATTGGGTACCGGTGTTGTGTGGATGATCCTATGATGTATAAACTAGGACCCCCCTCCCTCTTTATTAGTTGTTATATTCAGGTTTTCAAAAGCTGTCCAATTTTTAAACTTCCATTTTTTTCTTTTCTTTTAAATTACTTGCTTCAATTATTTGACCCCTTCCCTTTACTTGTGTATCTCTTCTTTAATCACAAACCGCTTTCTTCCGAATTTCAGCTCTTTTAAATCCTTTTTTGTGCTTTCTTATTTGTAACTGTTATGTGAAAGATTCTCGTATTTGCAATGCTTGCTTGTCTACTTGTTTGTTTGCATTTAAAGTTGCAATTGTAGCATGGCCGGGAACCACACTAGTGGATCTTGAGGGGTGCCTAACACCTTTCCCTCGAGATAATTTCTAGCCCTTACCCAAACTCTGGTTTTCATCTCAAATTCTTTCTTAAAGTGTCCTAATGCACTATAATCATTAGGTGGCGACTCTCCAAATCAAAAAACCCAATTCCCAAACGGGAATAGAGTTTTCCTCCCAAATGTCGTAAACCCGATTTCACGAGAAAAAGGGGAGGTCGACAGCATGGCGACTCTGCTGGGGATTCTTTAGGATTTTACCATTGCATGCTATATGTGACTTTATTGCTTTCTTTTATTGCTTTTGTTTAATGCCTTTATTTGAAACTAACTTGTTTCTTTTGTTTCTTTTTTCTTTAATTACTTGCATTTACCACTTTCCCGTCAATGTTGTTGTAATTTTGAGCAATCATTGTAAACTTTATTGTATGAACGTGAAAATACATGTCAATTTGTTTCATTATTGTAAACTGCATTTTCAACATCATATTACACTCGTGTGAAACAAATACTATAGCAACTCTTATAATGAGTAGTTGCGCTCTTCCAATACTATCACACACTAAATTTGGCAAAGGCATATTTGCGGTAAAACCAGTCGATCAATGGTGTAGTCGACGGTTCCGTGCCTTTCCCTCTTGAGTTGTCCGCTCAAGGGTACCTGTCTAATACCTCAATAGAAATCTCAATCTGTTTAAACTGTACATGCATCATGGTCAAACCTAGCCGAGTCAGTTATGTTGTCCACATAATGACTCATTAAGATAGCATTGTCCAAAGTCCCCCGGGTTTCCTTGAAACCCAAACGGACGCCTCCATATTCTGTGTGTTTATTTGGAGAACTTAAGTGCTTGCTATGCTAATTATGGGTTTAAATAGTCGAGTCCGGTGAGGGTAAGAGCCTAATGCTTTATTTTGCAGAAAATAAGGCACGAAATCCCCAGATTTTGCATGGTAACCAACATTCATCCAAGGCTGCTAAATTGGTAGAAAGACCTCCATTCTACTGATCAGACACTCGTCCGCAAGTACTTAGGGAATTTCCCTTCTCTTCTAGAGATTCAGCCTAACAATAGAATCATAGAGGCTGCGATATTATTCTGGATAGTGACAAATTCGTGTTCCGCTTCGGGGACCTTGAAATGACTCCTTTGTTTGAAGAAATAGGAAGTTTAGCTAATATTCCTTGGGAGACTCCGGGTCTGCTTATGCCAGAGAATCGCAAAGGAAAGGGCTTCCTTAAGATGATGGGACTGAAGAAGAACCCAGACTTAACATGTTTGAAAGACTCTTACATACCATTTGAATATCTATACGAAAGGTATGGCCATAACAAATCATACCGTACCTATTCTGACGAGTTCGCCATCATCTCATTAGGGCATGTCCATAGAAGGGTCTTCCTTTTTATGTTCTGCTTTTTGGGAATGGTGGTGTTCCCTATGAAGAAGGCTAGGATCCATACCAGACTGGCCATGCTAACCAAGACTTTGATGGAAGGTATTGGGGGGCAAACTTTCAGCATAGTGCCCATGATCGTCGCTGAGATATACCGCACCTTGAACAACTGTCAACAACAGGGCAGTCATTTTGAGGGTTGCAACCTGTTACTTTAGCTATGGCTCATGGAACACCTCCAGAAAGGGAAATACCGACAAGAGATCCTACACAGAGATTGGGATGACCACATCACCTTCCACCAGCCAAGGCGTATGAATTATATGCCTAAAATGTTTGCCCAACCAGAGGACGCCAGAGGATAGGTAAAATTGTTCGAAAATCTGAAAGAAGACCAGGTACAATAGATGTTTGAGTGGTTCCCTACGGATGAGTTCATTGTTCGATCTCGAGACGCACCATTTCTCATACTAATTGGTCTGAGAGGAACTTATCCCTACGTTCCTCTCCGAACCACGAGGCAGGCTGGAAGAAAGCAAATCATACCAAGGGTCGACAAAATTAGCCACTTCAGGGCTGATTTTCAGGATGATGACAGCCCTTACAGGTGCCAAGCTAAGAATTTGTGGCATTGCAAACTCATTTTGGGGAAAGAATTAGTTGAACCGGATAGGTATCACGCCAGTTATGTGCCGCACTATTCGGGTTGGTTAGAAGACAATGGCATGGGTCAGCCATGATTCGTTCGAGGTCATAGAATTATTTACGAGCATGCTGAAGCACGATTTAAGTATAATCAACTGCACAAGAGAATTCTAGAGTGTGAAAATGAGCACTGAGAAATACAAGAAGCCCATCACAAGCTGATTGAGGAGTGGAAAGACATGGCTGTAAGCGCCAACAAGTGACTAGGGTATTCAGAGCGGGGTCTAATAGAGCTGGAAGGGAACTTCATCAAAAGAATTGAAGATTGTCAAAATGCTGAAGGAAATGCAGGCAGACATCTGGCCCAAACTTATTTGCTGCTAGGACTACGCGAGCTAATGAAGTTGTTCGAGGGATACAAAGATGCCAAATTTGGGGAAGGTCCTTCTGGGACCAAGTAGTTAGTAGTCTTTTATTTTGCTTTAATGATGTAATAAAGCCAATGGCCACTAGTGACATTTTTACTTTCCATTTTTTAGAGTCATTTTGGATTCATCTTGTTTTTATCAATAAAATGAGGCATTTAGCATTATAAGTTCGCCAAAACTATTTGTCTCTAGGCCTACCTCGGGCACAACGAGGCACCAAAATTAGGATGCGATTTACATTTTTTTTGCACAACGTTTTAAAATACTGCAAAAAAATTTTCCTCATAACCCGCACTAACTTGTTACCTTTTTGTTTTTCTTTTATTCCCCTCCCCAAAGGTTAGTTCGTGCATTCTAGCACCATCATAATACTCCACCAGATCCAAGGGCCCTCCACCTCCTCCTCCTCCAAGTCCTATTCGGAACAAGAACAAGGGTAGAATGGGAGATCCAACCACCAGAAAGGAGATTGAAATGCCTTAGGGTACCCCGGTTGCTAAGGAAACTGCTACTCAACTAGAGCAAAAGCTGTTGAAATCCCGAGAAGAGCTGAATCAGGTTCGGAATTTGGCGAATCTATCATTTTACCTCATGCTCTTGATGTCAGCACCCTGAATCCCGCACCTTCACAAAGCACCCCACAACAACAGATACAACCTACTCATACCCAACACATGCCACACTCCAAATAACACTCCACTACTTATTCCCGAGCCACTGAACACCACAAATGACCATCTCCACAACACTCCCATTTTTGTGGATACTGTACCCCACTACACCCAACCAATCTCAAATGCACCTGAGTTTGATGACAAAGACTCCTTTATCAGGAACTTAGCGGCAGAACTCAAGAAATTAACCAGCTGAGTTCAGGGCGTGGAAGGTACCAAAGGTATTGAAGGGTTAAATTAAGAAGACCTATGCATTCAGCCAGATGTTGAACTTCTAGAGGGATACAAACCTCCCATCTTCGAAATGTTTGATGGAATAGGACATCCCAGAGTCCACCTGAGGACATATTGTGATAAGCTGGTTGGAGTTGGAAGGGATGAGAAGATCCGTATGAAGCTCTTCATGAGAAGCCTGAAGGGAGATGCTTTATCCTGGTACATCAGCCAGGACCCTAAGAAATGGACGAGCTGAGTAGGCATGGCATCGAAATTCATTGACAGATTTCGATTCAATATAGAAAATACACCGGATGTATTCTATATACAGAATTTGAAGAAGAATCCCACCGAAACATTCCGCGAGTATGCCGCTCGTTGGAGATCAGAAGCTGCAAAGGTTAAGCTGGCCCTAGAAGAATAAAAAATGAATAGATTCTTCATCTGGGCTTAGGATCCCCAATATTATGAGAGTTTGATGCTGATCGAGGGTCAAAAGTTCTCCGATATCATCAAACTTGGAGAAAGAATCGAAGAAGGCATTAAGAACGGTATAGTTACGAATCTTGAAGCATTGCAGGCTACCAACAAGGCTTTACAGACTGGTGGCACATCCAAAAAGAAGGATGTAAATGTCTTAATGGTCGCACAGGGAGCCAAATCACCACCAAAATACCACACTTACCCATCACCTCCACCTAGATATCAGCCCATCCCGAATTAGCAAGCACCCACACCCTCCTATCCACATCCCGTTTACCAATCCTCTCCACCTCTCACATATGAACCCACCTCACCCAGATACTCTCAACCAACACCTATTTATCAAGCTTATAATGCTCAACCCTCTCACTACCAATCACCTCCCACCCTCAAAATTTTCCTAGACCCAGGCCAAATTTTGACAGCAAACCTCCCAGACAATACACAGCCATTGCTGAACCGATTGACCAGCTATATGAGAGACTTAAAGCTGTGAGTTACATCACTTCTATCCCAGCCAAAGCTCCAGAAAATCCCTCTCAGTGGGTCAACCCCAACAAAACCTGTGCATATTATTCCGACATGAAGGGACACAACCTTGACGAATGCCGCTCCTTGAAGGAAAATATCCAAACCCTGATTGACAATAAGGTCATAGTGGCAAAGGAGCCTACTCCTTATGTTTGTAACAACCCTCTGCCTGACCACAAAGGTGTAGAAATTCACATGATCGAGATCGAAGATGATTGGGACCCCAAAGGGTCAAATAGGTTTGATTACTGAGGGGGATCAACCAAAGAAACTGGCAGTTACACTTAACCCAATTGTTGTGCAGAATCAGCCCTCCAGGGGTGATGAAGTAAATATGTCTATACCCCTTGAATTTGAAGTGCCTCCTTCTTCAAAGGCACCCGGGCCAATTAAGGTTGAATTTGGAGTTCCAAAGGCATCTGCACCCTTTAAAGTTGTTGTGTTACCACGAAGGGTGCCTATTCCTATGGCAATGACAGACATGACACTGTTCCACTCAAATGCCATACCATAGGATTACACTGCTGAAGCTAGGAAGAAAGGAAAGACCAAGACAGGAGAAACAATTGCCACGTAAGGAATGACCAGAATAGGGAGGGTTTACACCCCAGACCACCTAGCCGAGTCCAGTAAGCAAGTCCCAGGATGACCTATCGAAACTGGGCCTGACGATCTTTAGAAGAAAATACAGGCTAAGGAGTACTCAGTCGCTGAACAGTTGAACAAAACACTAGCACAAATCTCTATCCTAGCTCTTCTATAGAGTTCTGACACTCACAAGAATGCCCTGATGAAGAAACTGAGCAAAGCTTATGTGCCCAGCAATATAACCGGGTGTGAAATGTCGAATATGGTAGGTCAAGTGCCGGAGATCCATAAAATAACCTTCCATGAAGATGAGCTACTGCCGGAAGGATTGATCCATAATAAGGCACTGCACATCATCATACAATGTGAAGATTATTTCATCACTAGAGTCCTGATTGATGGAGGATCGAGCCTCAACATCTGTCTGCTGATAACTCTTAGAACTTTGGGAAAGAGCCTGCGCGAGATCAAGGATGGGGCTATCAATGTCAAGGCCTTAGATGGGTCCCAGAGATCTACTATTGGAGAAATCAGCCTATGCTTACAAATGGGGCCAACATGGTTCGATGTTGACTTCCAAGTAATAGTCGTCCCGGCGTCCTAGAATCTGCTGTTAGGAAGGCCCTGGATCCACGCTGCTGGAGCCATAGCATCGACCCTACATCAGGCAGTAAAGTTTGAATGGAATCACCAAGAGGTGATCATTCATGGAGATGGTAGTAACCACATATATAGTCACTAGTCCATCCCAGTGATCGGAGACAGAAGGAGAATAGGCGGAGAAACATACCACCACATCAAAAGGGTCAACGCTGTAGATAAAGATAAGTGGTGGGACAACAAGATCGAAAGTATCTTGAACTGGTGTGGGTACGAGCCTGGAAAGGGGCTTGGTAAAAATGTTCAGGGGATCACTAAGCCCATCAAACTAAAGAAGCATGGTACTACATTTGGCTTAGGGTACAGTTATACTTGGGAAGAATTCCAGAGTTGGTCGCCACCATGGCGCGGTCCCTACTATCCATTGGAGCTTCCGATACCTAGCCTGGAGCAAACCTTCAAGCCGGTAGATACTATATATGGGTCAGAGGAAGATGAAGCGTTGGCAGCCACGAAGAATCTGTTCCTGGATGATGATGACATGGACTGTTGTATTCTTTTCGAGGAGGAAAGGGAGGAAGGCCCTTCCATACAAGCTATGAATGGATGAGACCGCCTCAACAATTGGTCAATTAGGACCGTCAGGGCCCGAAAGGCTTCGGGTTAGCAAGGCTAAACAAAAGCACCATGCATCTCATTTTTTTTAGCTTACTTTACTAGTTGATTTTCTTTCCGCATTGTCTTTAATTTTGAAAAGATCTCCGATGTTTCAAACAATTATGAATTTAATCAAAGCATTTCAGTTTATCATATATCTCGCTCTTATTATTTTCTCTATCATTTGCTCTATTTTTATACAATATTACTATCACTTACCTTGATGATGAACCAACGATTGTAACTTGCAACGAAACAACGCAACAAAAGGACATAGACTCAAAAGAAGATAAGATACCTTAAGAGGTCATCAGAGAAGTTGAGAATTTCGAGAATAGACCTACGTCTAACTTGGAAGAAACTGAGGTCATTAATTTGGGGGATACAGAAAATGTCAAAGAAACTCGCATTAGTGTTCACTTGTCGCCATCAGAAAAGGAAGGATATACGGAATTTCTAAAGGCATATGAGGAAATATTCGATTGGTCGTATAATGATATGACTGGTCTCAGCACGTCCATTGTAGCTCATAAACTACCAATAGATCCAACTTGTCCGCCGGTAAAATAGAAGCTCAGAAAATTCAAACTCGACCTGAGTTTGAAAATCAAAAAAGAGGTTACTAAGCAGGTCAAAGTCAAAGTTCTTAGGGTGGTGGAATATCCAACGTGGTTAGCCAACATCGTTCCAGTACCAAAGAAAGATGGGAAAGTTAGAGTTTGTGTCGACTACTGGGATCTTAACCGGGCCAATCCCAAAGACGACTTCCCTTTACCAAACATACACATTCTTATTGACAACTGTGCTAAGCGTGAGTTGCAGTCTTTTGTTGATTGTTTCGCCAGATACCATCAGATATGGATGGACGAGGAAGATGTAGAGAAAACGGCTTTCATCACGCCAAGGGGGATATATTGTTACAAAATGATGCTGTTTGGGTTAAAGAATGCTGGTGCCACCTATATGAGAGCCACGACTACTATCTTTCATGACATGATACACAAGGAACTTGAGGTATATGTGGACAACGTCATCGTCAAATCCAAGAAAGCCATTGATCATATGGAAGATCTGAGAAAGTTCTTCAACAGTCTAAGAAGGTACAATCTGAAACTGAATCCCGCCAAGTGTGCCTTCGGAGTTCCTGCTGGAAAATTACTGGGTTTCATTGTGATTCGTTGAGAAATAGAATTGGACCCATCAAAATTCAAAGCCATTCAAGAGTTTCCACCACCAAAGAACAAGAAGGACGCGATGAGTTTCTTGGGAAGACTCAACTATATCAGCAAGTTTATAGCTCAATCCACGGTCATTTATAAACCTATCTTTAATATGCTAAAGAAAGACACTGCTACTAAATGGACTGACGATTGTTAGAAAGCCTTCGACATAATCAAGGAACACCTGTCAACGCCCCCAGTCTTGGTTCCGCCCGAGCCAGGGAGGCCTCTATTGCTTTATCTCATGATTTTGGATGGAGCATTCGGTTGTGTTCTGGGACAACATGATGAAACAGGGAGGAAGGAGCAAGCCATCTACTATCTCAGTAAGAAGTTCACCCTGTACGAGGCCCGGTATTCTTTATTGGAGCGCACATGTTGTGCTCTGACTTGGGTAGCTCAGAAATTAAGGCATTATTTCTGTGCCTACACTACTTATCTCATATCTAGGATGGACCCGCTAAAGTATATCTTCCAGAAGCCCATGCCCACTGGCAAGCTCTCCAAGTGGAAAATCTTGCTGAGTGAATTAGACATTATTTACGTGACTCAGAAAGCACTCAGGGTCAAGCCATAGCAGATCACCTTGCTGAGAATCCTATTGATGGAGAATACGAACCCCTAAAAATGTATTTTCTTGATGAAGAAGTGTCCTTCGTAGGAGAAGATATTGCAGAATCCTACGATGGTTAGAGGTTGTTTTTCGACGGAGCCGGAAATTTCAAAGGAATTGGCATAGGAGCAGTCCTAGTATCAGAAACCGACCAGCATTACCCGGTATCTGCCAAGCTCATATTCCCCTACACAAATAATATGGATGAATACAAAACTTGCATCCTAGGGCTCAAGATGGCCATTGACATGAACATTTAGGAATTGCTGGTGATCGGGGATTCAGACTTGCTCATACATCAAGTTCGAGAAGAGTGGGCAACAAAGAACTCTAAGATACTCCCCTACTTGCATCACATATAGGAATTAAGGAAAAGATTCACAAAGACGGAATTTCAGCATGTCCCTAGAGTCCAGAACGAGTTCGCTAACGCACTGGCTACTCTGTCATCCATGATCCAACATCCAGATACGAACTTCATTGATCCCATCCCAGTAAAGATTTATGATCAGCCGGCTTATTGTGCTCACGTTGAGGAAGAAGCAGATGGAAAACCATGGTTCCACGACATCAAAGAGTACTTGACAACAAGAGAATATCCAGAACTTGCCAACGCCACTCAGAAGCGGACACTACGGAGATTATCCAACAACTTCTTTCACAGTGGGGAATTCTGTATAGGAGGAATCTCGATTTGGGTTTACTAAGGTATGTCAAAGCAAAAGAAGCATCCAAACTATTGGACGAAGTGCACGCAGGGACCTGCGGGCCGCACATGAATGGCTTTGTCTTAGCAAAGAAGATACTCCGAGCAAGATATTTTTGGATGACTATGGAAACAGACTGTATCGACTATGTTTGAAAATTCCATCTCTGTTAGATACATGCAGATATGATAAAGGTGCACCCAAATGAGCTTACTGCAACAAGCTTGCCGTGGCCATTCGCCGCCCGGGGAATGGATGTCATTGGACCTATCGAGCCTGCTACATCAAACAGGCACAAGTTCATCCTGGTGGCAATTGATTATTTTACTAAATGGGTTGAAGCAGCATTGTACAGGGCAGTGACCAAGAAAGTTGTGACAAATTTCGTCCGTGATCGTATTATTTGCCGATTTAGAATTCCGGAATCAATCATCACTGATAATGGTTGCAATTTCAATAGTGATTTGATGAAAACAATGTGTGAGGCATTCAAGATCAAACACAAGAATTCTACAACTTACAGGCCTCAGATGAATGGTGCGGTAGAAGCATCCAACAAGAATATCAAGAAGATACTAAGGAAGATGGTCGAAAGTCACAAACAATGGCATGAGAAGTTATCATTTGCCTTACTGGGATACCGCACCACGGTCCGCACATCGACCAGAGAAACTCCTTACATGCTTGTTTATGGTACAGAGGTGGTCATCCCCGTTGAGGTAGAAATTCCCTCCTTGAGGATCATACAAGAAGCAGAGTTGGGTGACGCAGAATGGGTAAAAGGTCGCTACGAGCAATTAGCCCTTATAGATGGAAAAAGGATGAATGCAGTTTGCCACCGTCAGTTGTATCAAAACAGAATGTCCAGAGCCTTCAACAAAAGATTTAAGCCAAGGAAGTTTACACCGGGGCAGCTGGTGTTGAAGAAGATATTCCCACATCAAGATGAAGCCAAAGGGAAACACTGTCCCAACTGGCAAGGTCCGTATATGGTTCACCGAGTTTTAACTGGAGGAGCCCTTATCCTCATAGAAATGGACAGAGAAGTTTGGCCAAAGCCGATTAATTCAGATGCAGTGAAACGATACTATGTGTAACCACTTAAGATTTCCTTTATGATGTAATTTGAACTACGCCTGATCTGATTCACGTTTAAATGGGGATACGTAGGCAGCCCTATGGGTATGGTCACAATTTAATGAAATTCCATTTTCCCCCTGCTATTGGAACTGGAGCAGAATTTTGAGGAGGAGCCTCAAAATTCCGGAGTTAGTTTCAGCCACTCATCGCCAGGAATGCCACCTCAGTAAACTAGGGCAGAATTTTGAGAAGGACCCTCAAAATTCTGAAGTTGATTTTTTGGCTGTTCAGCACAGCCATCAGAAGTGCCAGCCCAGTAAACTGGGGCAAAATTTTGAGGAGAACCCTCAAAATTCCGGAGCGAGAGGTTGCAATGTCTTGAACCGCATCGCAGTCGTTGGTTCATCTAAAGAAAACTATTTTTTACTTACGTTAATTTACTAAATCATGAATAATTATTGCTCAAATTGCTGCTGTTTAGCAACGCTACCCCAATGATACGCAACGCTAGAAGCCAGGGAAAAACGAACTAACCTTTCCCCTTTACAAAACTCACAATTTTTTTTGGATGCAGGCACTCGACTTGCAATATCGTCAGGTATATTTATGTACGCATACTTTCTCAAGAATGCAACTTCTCAGAATCATCACTTATTCGTAATCACTATACGTACATAACCTCCCAAGCAGTCACGATATCGTAATCAACTATCAGCTAAGAAATCTCACTACTATCCGTCCTTTTACATTCTTGCATTGCATAAGACTACCTTTCTGCCTTTCGAGACTAAGCACTGTCTCTATCTGCATTATCTGCATAAGGCTACGTTTCTGCCTTTCGAGACTAAGCACTATCTCGATCTGCATTTTCTTGCATTACATAAGGCTACCTTTCTGACTTTCGAGACTAAGCACTATCTCCATCCTGCATTTTCTTGCATTGCATAAGGCTACCTTTCTGCCATCCGAGACTAAGCACTGTCTCCATCTGTATTTTCTTGCATTGCATAAGGCTACCTTTCTGCCTTTCGAGCACTATCTCCATCCTGCATTTTCTTGTATTACATAAGGCTACCTCTTTGCCTTCCGAGACTAAGCACCATCTCCATTTTGTATTTTCTTGCATTTCATAAGGCTACCTTTTTGCCTTTCGAGACTAAGCACTATCTCCATCTGCATTATCTGTATTAAGCTACCTTTCTGCCTTTCGAGACTAAGCACTGTCTCCATCTACTTTTCTTGCATTGCATAAGGCTGCCTTTCTGCCTTTTGAGACTAAGCACTGTCTCCATCTGCATTTTCTTGCATTACATAAGGCTACCTTTCTGCCTTTCGAGACTAAGCACTGTCTCTATCTGCATTTTCTTGCATTGCATAAGGCTACCTTTCTACCTTTCGAGACTAAGCACTGTCTCCGTCTACATTTTCTTGCATTGCATAAGGCTACCTTTCTACCTTTCGAGACTAAGCATTGTCTCCATCCTGCATTTTCTTTCATTGCATAAGGCTACCTTTCTGCCTTCCGAGGTTAAACTCTACCTTCACCTGCATGGTTGAAATATCGCTACCTCTATTTGTATCGTCTGAAATACCGCCAGCTTTATCTAAATCTTGTATGGCTAAAACACCGCCAATTTTTGTTTAAATCCTTATCGGCTGAAATATGGCCATTTATAATTATCCTTCCATAATGGCTGAGATATCGCCAACTTTATTTAATTCTCGGTATCGGCTAAAATAGCGCTATTTACGTTTTTACATCGACTAAAACATCGCTGCTTTATTTAAATTTTTGTCGGCTGAAATATTGCCATTTACACATGTTTTACATCAATTGAAACATCGCCGCTTTATTTAAATTTCTGTCGGCTAAAATATCGCCATTTACATTTTTTGCATCAGCTGAAACATCGCTAGCTTTATTTAAATTCCTGTGGGCTGAAATATCGTCATTTAGACTTAACCTTCACATCGACTGAAATACCGCCAAATCTTAGATTTCATCGACTGAAATACCGCCAAACTGTCCTAGGGCGTCATTGTTCGGAGGCATCATCTTTATAGCCCGAGAACACCATGCCATGGCCCGAGGACCACACTTTATATCCTGCACATCATTATTCAAAGGCATCATGGTTCGGAGGAACCATTATCATAGCCCGACAACATCATTTCATAGCCTGCGAATCCTTTAACTTTGCGCTTCATGGCCCAGGACATCATGGCCCGAGGACGTCATCCTAACCATCCAAGGACAACATTCATAGTTTAACGGGAACTTGAATCATATTTAAGTTTATGTATAATATACGCCCGTATTGCTTACTTGTAGGTACACTGGCTAGCAATGGCCGTCTTAGCAGGAACGGTCCCGCTCCAGTTCCCACCGCCGATCCAGTTTCAAACACCTCTTGCCCCCTAAACATCGTGCCCATCTCTTTCAAATCGTCATCGGCATGTTCCGTCAATGGTTCCTGAACTACATACGGCCTGATTCCTATAAAACCAGGGATATGTAGGCGGCTCAGAAATCGGAGCTCGGTCAAACTCTTTTCAAATCACCGCTTCCGGTCAAAATTGGCCATTATATCTTTACCCGACAACTCTTTCATTCTTCCCGAGTAAAGAGGGGCAGTTGTTGATACCCAATTTTTTCCTAATTATTTTTTATACCCAAAGATTTCCAAAATAGCATATTGGTACATATATAAGCACACCCAAGAGTTTTGGCATTTTTTTAATGATTTTTAAAACCAGCTTATTACCTGTTTTAATACAATAAAATTCAATAATTATTTCCAAAATTATTATTTTGGTGAATAATTCATTTTATTTTTGCATTTACACCAAAATATAATTAAGGTAATTTTTGCATATTTTTACAAGTTCATTTGGTATTTTTAAGGCTAAATTGCATATAGTTGCAATTAAAGCCTATCTTGTAATTTATGGCATTTTATGTTTATAAAATTAGTCCCAACATTTTTAAATTAATATTTATATAATATTCATTTACCCAGTACTCTTAATTTTTTTTTAAAATCTGTATTACTATTTTATAAAAATATAAAAGGGAAAATTGGCTATTTACGATTTGGCCTCAATTGCATTTCAATCATAGCCAATTTGGCAACCCCAATTAACCCAATTTCAGAGGCCCAAAATTACCCATCCAGATTTCAAATTAACCCGACCCCTAACCCATTTGCCCGATCCGCCTAGCTCCCATTCAATCTAGGCCGTTGATCTAAACGATCAACGATCACATTTCATCCTTTCCTTTTTAATTCTACCAACCCACCCTAACCCTAATCACTTCTCACCAAACGCCGCCCTTGAAACCCCTCTTCTCTCTCAACGCTCTCTAATCCCTCATGAACCTTAGCCGCCGCCTCTTAGTTCCGCCCTAAAACATGGCCTCCCATGGCCATCAGAGAATGTATAATGGCCTCCCATGGCTCCTGAGTGTTTGTTTCCATGGTTTCATGGCCAAATCTCGAAGGAAGATGGTCCAATTGTTGTCTAACTTCCACTCATGACCTTTCTCCGATTGTCCCTGACTTTTCTCCGGCCAGTTATGGCCGTTCGAGTCAGATCCTTGGCTTTCCTTGTTAGACCGTTAATTTCCAAGGCCTCTCTCACCTTTCTAGGTTCTCCAAAACCCTAATTTTGGGATTTTATTGATTTTTCTTTTAGATCAGCTTTAGATCTGTACTTGCCATGACTGTTTAAGTGTGTTCTCGAAAGTTTTTCGACTTTTCTTGCAAAAAAACCCTTCGTTAGGGTTTTTCCTTTAAGTTTTTCAAAAGATCTCTGATTCTTTAACGTGTTTATACTTTGGATATGATTTACTCACGATTTATCCTTTATCTTTTTCATGCATGTTAAAAAAAACCTAATTCCTTTTTTAGTTTATCTGGATTCTGAAAGTTGTTTATTTAAATGTTGCTGGTTCTTTCTTCTTCGTTTAATTTGTTTAATTTCGAGTTCTTACCATCGTGCAAAACATGTTTACTATCAAAGCCCTAATTTTTCTCTAGAAAGTTTCTAATTTTTGTTCCTACTACGAGTCCTTTACTTGTTTCTGGCTCTCTTTATTTGCTTCACTGTGAATTACCTAACCTACTTGACTACTATGCTTCGAATATTTTCTTACTACTGAGCCCTAGCTTACCCTTACTGCCATTGTATGTTTGTGTTGCTTCTTTTTGCCAATTCGTTTAACACTGCATGCTTGTTCATTCCTTGCTATTTATATAATAAAGTGCAGTATTACGTTACTTTCTTGTTTGATCTTGATTCCTTTGATCCTGTGACTGATTGCAAAAGATTTTCTTACGAGCCCTAATTTTCTACTCATTCGTTTAAAAATTAATTGATTCACTTCCTTTATTATGATCTTTTACCTTGCTGAATCCTTTCCCATAATAAGTATATTTCGTACTTAGACTGGATTATTTACTTCATGCATTTACTACCCCTTTTTGTGGCAATAATCAATCTTCCCCAAACTGATTTTCTTTCCTTAATTAGGATTGCTGACCCGTTAAGCAGTGTTTCCCTAATTTAAGGGGAATCACTTGGGTTAATTTGATTATGAATGGTGATTGTTTCCATGTTTGAGTTTTAATTTTACTTATTACCCTATTTGCCTACACGTTTTCAAAGCTATAAATACCTAATATCTTCTCTTTCAAACACACGAACGCAGACGAACAATCTGAGTTCAAAATACTCTCTTGCACTTAAAAATTTCTCTTTCTTTGCTACTACCTGTGTTGTTGCCTTGTCTAGCCGGCTGAAAGCCAAGGCTAGAAATGTGGACTATTGTTTGCTCCAATCTTCTGCACTGTGCTTCTCTACTGCTATATTCTAGTTAATTTTCAAGCTTCAACAATAACATGTTTTTCATTAATTACTCCAGTTTTCTGTTAATATATGCTCCTAGCATGCTGTAATATGCACCCTTTCCCTTGTAATTCAATGTTCAATTTATGTGTACATCCTGTAGTTGTTGGTTATTTATTTGATACTTTGTGAATTCCAAACTCTCATATCCCCTTTATATGCTTAAGTTGTAGTTCAGAAACATGGCAATGTCTGAAATCATTGTCCATGGATATGAACTGGACCCTTTGGGCCCTAAGCTTTGTCAATTCCCCACCCTCATTCCCTTATTCTATGTGTGCTGAGTAATAGCCTTGGCCTGCCAGTATTTCTGATTATTGTTCAGGCAATGGCTTGACCTCCAGTATGTCTTTATTCCGTAAATGCTTGATCAATAGGTTTGGTCAGGGGTGTGCCAGTCTATTTTGTGGCTGGGCATGACCACTTGCATGCCTGGGTACCCCTTATCCCTTCTTTTGCACTTACACCTCATTCTTAGAGCTTAAATTCTTCCCTTCTTGTGTGAGCCTTGCCTAGGGACCCTGGAGCTCCCTCTGAACTTGGACACATATGGGCTGGCCCGTCCACACTGCACAACTCAATTTCTGCTTAACATCTTGGGTGTATGCACTGCCTGGGTTCTTTGAAACACCCTAGATGAGAGAAGGCTTGGAAATCCGGATCTCGGAAGTAGCTCAATCTCATATTATTATGCCTCAAGTCTGGATTAGGCTGCTCGTATGTAGCTGAGGATTTCTGATCTATTTTTTTAATTCCAATTTATTTCTTTTGGTCTGTGATAACTTATATAAACTCGGGAAACTTAGTAAAAAGGGGGGATGGGATTTATTTTTACGCATCAAGGGTAGAGATCCTACCTATAGGAGTTTGTTATGATTTTTGCAATTTCACACATAGAAATCATGCCTATAGGTTAACTTTCAATTTCTGCAAAATACACCTAGAAATCATTCTTATAGGCTAGCTTTTAATTACTGCAAATACGCCTAAAAATCCTACCTATAGGTTAAACTTTCACTTCTGCAAACTCACATCTAGAATGCCATGCCTATATGATTCATTCATAATTTCTACACCTCCGCGCATAGATATCCTGCCTGTACGTCAACTTCTAATTATTCATATAAAATATGGTCTATAAACTACTGCATTCTGCATTATAAGCACCACTTGGCAAAAAGTTTGTAGGTTCAATAATAAAGACTGCATATAGATACCATGTTCATAGGTGTGAGCACGTGATTTTTGCCCTATGTGAATTATTCCTAAAAATTCAAACAAAATAATTTTTTTATTATTTTACAATTTTTTGAATCCTGTGTTATTTTCTGTTAATTGTTGCATTTTATTTGTGCATGTTAATTCATATGAAAAATGTAAAAAAAAATATGCTGAACATTTGCATTTAGGATTTAATTTCATATTCTAGGATTAATTAGTGGTTAAGTTGTTTTTAGAACAAAATATGAAGAAAATAACAAAAATAGTCCGCTTTTGCATTTTTAATTGTTAATTGTTGAGTCTACTTTTAAATAGGATTTAATTAATTTTGTAGGAATTAATTAGTTTAATTTTGGAAATAAATTAGGTTTCATTTTAATTTTTGCATTTTTATAAAATCAGGAAAATATACAAAATGAAATAAAAAAATAAATAAAAGAAATAAAAAATGAAAACAAAAGCAATTAAAAGGGGATGCCTTAATAATGCCTAATTGGGCCATTTAATTGACTTCACCCAGCCCAAACCAATGTCACGCCCGTCCAGGTCTGCCCCAAACCCGGCCCAAATTCCCCTCCTATTTCCTCAAAACAGAACGACATCGTTCTAGGTCTAGTAATGTCAAAGGGATCATGACTATCCGTCTCCATCATCCAATGGCCACAATTCTCTCTCAATGATTTAATAAAAATGTCTGAAACATTCCCATTAACCCTAGACAAGCCTCATCTTCCTCGTATCTCACGACCCTTTGTAACGCCCTTAGCGCCGCCGCTGGAGATGATGCAACTTTCTACGACGGCTCCCAGAATCACACCCCTATACCGCATCAACGTCCTCGTCATGAATCTACCAATATCTCCTTTTGAATCCCACCAGAAGCCTTTGAATGATCAAAATAGTTGTTGTCGTCTTCGCCGCCCACGGCGGCGACATCGCCCAAACCGGTCCAAATTTACACCACCAGACCTCCTTCATCTCCTCATCACCAATCCGTAAACAATCCTCCTCAAATCATGACTGAGCCCCTCGAATTTCAAATCCAAAATTCGGTCAAAAACCCTAATTCGTCCCATCGGTTTCAGATTAACACACCAGGGTCTCCTTGCTTCCCTCATGAGGAATTCGACGTCATTGGCCCTCGAACCTCATTGAAGTTAGTCGAATGATGAATCTAAAATTGGCTAGTGAGTTTCTTAGTTTATTTTTTGTATTTTGTCTTCCATGTTTGCTTTGTTTTAGTAATGGATTAGGATTCAATGTTAGCTATCTATGTTTAGTAACTGAAGTTGTTCTTATTTGGATTATTGTTCGAGTTCTGCTAACTGTTAATTTTGTCACTAGTTCTGTTCATCGTTTAGTTTAGTTTACATTTTGATGATCCATTTCTTCAAATTGATAACGTAAGTCTGTGTTGATAAGTTCAATTCTCATTTTAGTTGATTAATCGTTTCACTTTGATTTAGTTGTCAAGAGTAGTTCATTAATAGGTTTAATTGCTCTTTAATTGTCTAAAGCTACTTCAATCTGATTTCATATTGAATTTATGATGGTCAATTGATTAGTTGTTTTGATTGTTGATGGTAATTGGTAACTCAAAGTTTTGTAGTTAGTTTAGGTTAGGATTTGAGTTTGAACCTAGTGTTAGCTGATTAAACTTACTGAATGATTGCTTAACTAGGGTCAGTCAACAAGGTTGGGTGGGTTAGTAACTTCAGGTTAATGAAAAGGGTAATTTAGGGAGATTCACTTGGGGACTGAATTTAGAAATTACTAGAAGCTCCTAGAAGAGGTGTTAGTTAAAAGTTCAGATTTGTAGTGTATTAACTTGTGACACAAGTTCGAAAACAAGGGACTAAATAAGTGAAACCGAGGGAGTAATGTGTAAAAGAAAAAATTTGAAGCTACACCCCTTTTGTGCCTATAAAAGGGCATGCCCTTTGCGTTGAAAAAAAGAAGAAAAAAATTTTTCAGCTCTAAAATTCCCCCAAAAGAGTGATTCTCCAGTTTTTCAGATCTGAAGACTGAAATTCAAAATTCAAAACAAAAACAATAGAAAACCTTCAAAAATCCAAAAAAAAAAAGTAATGCTCCATCAGAAATTTCAGGATAATTTCAACTCTTAGTTAGTAATTCTTATTTTCTAGTCTAATACTTGGTTGCTGGAGATTCAGTTCATTTACTGGGTTGATATCGAGTGAATTTGGGTTTATATAAGCTGATTTTGGTCAAGTGTTTGTCTATTGATGCATTTTCGAGTCAGTTTGGTGCTATTCAAGCTGTTTTGATTAGGTTTTGTGCTTGATTTGGTGTGAAACTTCTCCTGTGTCATTTGATATCATTTCCTGGTTCAATTTACTACTGATTTTATTGTTGTGATTTGCTGTGTTATTGCTGCTGGTCTCTCTTCCTCTTTCTTAATTTTAATTCCAGGTACACTCTCCTTGTCTCTAATGATGTGGAAATTTGGTTCAAATGTATGAACGATTTGGAAAGTCAATGACGAAGAAGTGCTATTTATTCATTCGAATTTGTTGAGAAGTGTTGTAGCTTTAAATATTTAAATTAGACATTCATTTGGAACTGTATTGAACTATAGGACTGTTTTAGCTAAGAACTGCTAATCTGATTAGTTGTACTCCTAGAAGCATGAGGGTTCTACAGCCAGAAATTTGGTTTGACTTGTGTTATTAGTATAGTGTAGTGTAATGTAGTTCAATTTGTTTCCAGTAGGCATAGAAAACAAAGCAAATTCAATAGTAGTCTACTGCAGTATGCTATTTCGTGTCTTGTTCTTAGTGTGTGTCCAGTTCTTAGTGTAAACTATTGAGAAATCGAGTTGTTTCCAGGAGTTATGAAAATAGCTTCATATGGTTCATGTTCATGTGTAGTGTTAGGTGAAGTCACATAACCAAGCTGCCTCTATTGTTGAACTCAATCCATGTTTCCCTTTAATCTTCGCCTTTATGACTCTCTAGGAATACACTAGTATTCATGAATGAAGTAATTTGAGCGAGAAATCGAAATTTCAAATAATCAACATCTCTTTAGTTTGAATGACTGTATTGTTTGCTTTTGTTATAAGTGGTGGCAGCATTTGGATCAGTCTATATTAGTACTGGTTGCCATTGGGACTGATCCATCTGGTTTTGCAATTAGCTTGTCTTCAGGCCATTTGGCTTTGACACCTTAACCGGCAGCCCAGGACTTGGGCCCAAGCTACAGCTGACATGCCCTTTTGCACCTGGGCCATAGTCTTGCCATACGGGCTACCTGCAAGCCCAAAATGACTAA
The DNA here is from genome assembly GCA_026770625.1 of Nicotiana glauca. Classification (NCBI taxonomy): domain Eukaryota; kingdom Viridiplantae; phylum Streptophyta; class Magnoliopsida; order Solanales; family Solanaceae; genus Nicotiana; species Nicotiana glauca. Next base: position 195,894 of record MU777364.1, on the reverse strand, counting down.
AGACATAAATCCATACGAGCTCATGGACCTAAATGTAATAACTATTTGGTAATATTAAGTGATTAGGACTTTTTCTTTATCATTAGAGATAAACAAAAATAGAAAATCATATTTGCTTTAGGTTTGCCCTTTAATTAATAAAAAGAGACGAGCCTCGCTAAACCAAATACGTAAATTGCGGGGCCCTCTTTTAGTGGATATATTAAAATAATTAGAATTTGGGATGGGCCGTTTAGCGAATTTCACGGCCTTCCTCAAAGATAATAACGCGATAGTCTCTTTAGGCACGCAACTTAAATAATTTTACCTTCCTAAATACGGGTGCACATTTATGTGACCCAAATCCAAATCTCAACGGAGTTGAAATGTGTCAAAAATCGCGGGTGCATTTATGTGACGTGGTTCGAGACGCATTTTCACGACGTTGCAATTCTCATTAAAATAATAATAAAGCAGTTCGAAAAATAAAAAAAGCGCATAGGTTAAACATGTACTAAAATTAAATAAATAAGCCAGATATGATAGTTGAGCGACTATGCTAGAACCACGGAACACGGGAATGCCTAACACCTTCTCCCGGGTTAACAGAATTCCTTACTCAGATTTTTGGTTCGCGAACTGTTAACAGAGTCATAATTTCCTCGGTTCGAGATTCAACCGATGACTTGGGACACCATTAATCTCCCAAGTAGCGACTCTGAATCTTAATAATAAATCCCGTTCTGATTGTCCTTTAAGTGGAAAAACTCCTTTACGCCTTCTCGGGTGTAGTGAAAAAGGAGGCGTGACAATAGGACATTTTTTTAACGTAAAAAAAGGGTGTCCAAATTAGTAAGCGTATAGAAAAGATGCCTATAGGAAATTTTGAATCTAAATAGGGATAAAATTAACTGTTGAACTCGTAATGCACTGTTAAAATTGGTAAATCCATTAGTTTGCCTCTTTTATTTCTAAAATCAGTATATAACACGTCTAGCTTTAACCAACACTTAGATGCTCAATCAGAACGGTTTTAGTCAACTGCATTCGAGTAAGCCTAATTTAGACTTTTCGCCTAAAAATATGCGTTGAACCAGTCTGCTCGTCGCTTTATTTGATTAAGACCAAATCAGTACGTGTAAGACATGCTAAACTCTATGACTTTTTGCTGGTTTATGGAGGCATATTTGAGCACTTGTTTTCTTGTCTGTTTCCCTCTAGTTTGCATTACGTGTTTTGGTTGACGCGCATTTTGTCCTTTGAAACCTCTGAAAGCCCCGAACCCCTTTCCCTTTAGGATTAGTAGTCCATTTGCCTCCGGGACTGATAGGATTGGAACGGGTAATAGCATACAATAAGTAACGATACCATTCCGCACTTTAATACCTTAACGGGGTGGGAAGGGTAGACATGGAGATTAAGATCACACAGTAATACTATGCGTACAATTGGGTAACGGTGTTGTGTGGATGATCCATGTGATGTATAAACCTAGGACCCCCCTCCCTCTTTATTAGTTGTTATTTCTAGGTTTTCAAAATCTGTCCAATTTTTAAACTTCCGTTTATTTTCATTTCTTTTAAATTACTTTCCTCAATTATTTGACCCCTTCCCTTTACTTGTGTATCTCTTCTTTAATCACAAATTACTTCCTTCCAAATTTCAGCTCTTTTAAATCCTTTTTTGTGCTTTCTTATTTGTAACTGTTATGTGAAAGATTTTTTTATTTGCAATGCTTGCTTGTCTACTTGTTTGTTTGCATTTAAAGTAACAATTGTAGCATGACCGGGAACCACACTAGTGGATCTTGAGGGGTGCGTAACACTTTCCCCTCGAGATAATTTCTAGCCCTTACGCAAACTCTGGTTTTCATCTCAAATTCTTTCTTAAAGTTTCCTAATGCACTATAATCATTAGGTGTCGACTCTCCAAATCCATAAACCCAATTCCCAAACAGGAATGGAGTTGTCCTCCCAAATGTCGTAAACCCGATTTTGTGAGAAAAAGGAGGCGTTGACAGGTACTTGCTTTGTTTAAGTGTCGATAGTTAACACATACTAATACTTTCCCATCCTTTTTCAGAACTGGCACAATGTTAGCTAACCAGGTTGGGTACTCAACCACCCTAAGAACTTTTTCTTTGATCTTCTTAGTAACTTCCTCTTTAATTTTTAAGCTCATGTCTGGTTTGAATTTCCTGAGTTTCTGCTTTACCGGTGGACACATGGGATTAGTTGGCAACTTGTGAGCCGCTATGGATGTTCTCGGACCGGTCATCTCATCATATAACCATGCCAAAATGTCCTCATACTCTTTTAGGAAACAATTGTACTATTCCTTCTTTGTTGGTGACAAGTGAATGTTGATACGAGTCTCCTTGACGATCTCGGCGTGTCCCAAATTTACTGCTTAGGTTTCGTCCAGATTGGACTTAGGCTTATTCTATAATTTTTCAACTTCCTCTGGTATTTCATCTTCTGAATCACTATCCTCATATTGCCGTACCTCATTACATGTCACAGTCACCGGTTTATCTGGAAAAGTAATAATAATGATGTAGAAAGGAAAAGTGTAAAAATAGTAATGAATAATAAAGGGAAAATGCATTTGATTAAAACAAAAAAAAATCCAGACAAGTACGGCTCGATGAGCCGAGAATTTATTTTTGAAACAAGTAAATCTTAAAACAAAATTACTAGAAATCTTAAATGCCTAGAATGGCTATAGAAGTAAATCTACCAAGCTACTCAGGGACTTGACGGGCTTGCGATGGCGGGGCGGTCAAGTTCCTGAGAATATCTCCCTTCTTTACGATCTGAATAGTAAGGCCTTCTTCCTCCTCCCCATCCTCCTCCTCCTCCTCCTCAATTATGGCAATGCAGTCTATGTTTTCATCCTCGAAAAACAAATCCTTCAACCCGGCTAGTGCTTTTTCTTTTGAGGTCACCCATATCGTATCAGTCTGGTGAAGAGCTTGTTCCAAATGGTGCACTGGTTGCCCAAGAGGGTAGTATGGTCCATTCCATAGAGGTGACCAATTCCCGTATTCTTTCCATGTGTACTGGTATTCGAGCCCCAAAATGGTACCATGATTTTTTAGTTGTATCAGTTTAGTGATATCTTGGAAGTTCTTTCCCAATCCTTTGTCGGGTTCATATCCAGACCATGCTAGTATGATTTCTATTTTGTTACTCCACCATTTATCTTTCTCGATGGCATTGACCCTTTCAATGTGATTATAGGTTTCCCCTCTTAGACTCCTTCTATGCCCAATGGCCGGGATGGTTTGATTAGTGTAAATGGGGTTATTCCTATCCCTGTGAATGATTACCTCCTGACGGTTCTATTCAAACTTCATAGCTTGATGTAGTGTGGAAGGCACCGCTCTAGCGGCATGGATCCATGGTCGGCCCAATAGAAATTTATATGAGGCTGGTATGTCGAGTACCTGAAATTTAACATCAAACCACGTAGGACCCATCTGCAAACAAAGGTTGATTTCCCCGATCACGGACCTTTGGGAAACATTGAAAGCTTTCACATTCATGCTTCCTACCTGTATTTCATGGAAACCTTTGTCTAACCTTTTTAGAGTGTCCAATGGGAAAATATTTAGGCTTGAACATCCGTCAACCAGGACCCTGGAAATGAACGTGTCTTCAAATTGCACTATGATATGCAATGATCAATTATAATTCAAACACTCAGGCGGTAGCTCATCTTCGTGAAAGATAATCTTATGACTCTCTAGTACTTTCCCAACCATGTTGGCCATTTCTCCGCTTGTGATGTTGTTAGGTACATAAGACTCGCTCACTACCTTCATTAAAGCATTCTTATGTACCTCTAAATTCTACAACAGTGAAAGGATGGATATCTAAGCAGGGATTTTGTTCAGATGGTAAACAACAGAATACTCTTTTTCCTTTACTTTCCTCCACAGGTCATCTGGTTCAGTCTCAATGATAGACTGCCTAGTAGTGGCTTCCTTACTTGAACCTCCCAAGTGTTCAGGTGTATAAACTCTTCCAGTTCCAGTCATTCCTTGTGCAGCATCAGATTCCTCTACCTTGGCCTTCCATTTCAGCCGAACATTGGCAACATAATCCCAGGGTATTGCTTTTGATTTAAATTGGGGGTGTGGTTGATACTGTCAAAATGAAAGGCGTGATCATTTTTAACTCAAATAGAGTGGGGGTTACAACGGGCGGAGCCACCTCTACCCCAAATGGATCTGATATAGTTACCTCAACCTTGATTGGGGACTAAGTCCGTACCATAATAAGAGTAAGTGCGACTGAAAATTTAAAGTCATCGCCTTCTCGAATAAGTCAAATCACCCATCAGGGTCCCATTCTTCATTTGTCTCTATCACATGTACACCATCACCTCTATTATTAGGGAAAGGATTATTGCGGACATTAGGTACGGCTTCCTTTATCTATATGACCTTTTTGTCAATCAACGTATGGATCTTATCCTTCAATGTACGATACTCAGCAGTGGTGTGTCCCTTTATACCAAAATGACATGCATAAGTATTGTTCGAATTGACCCATTAGGATGGATTTTCTAATTCCACACCGGGAATGGGAGTGATGTAACCTGATATTTTTCAGCCTCTCCTACAACTGGTTGATGGGCTCAGCAATGGTGGTGCATTGTCTGAGTAGTTTGCGGTCGAAATTGGGTCTTGGTCTTGAATAGTTTTGGCGAGTTAGTGGTGATTGGAAGTGTGATGGTTGGGAGTTGTAGGTGTGATGGACAGAGGTTGGTTGGGAATATCGGGAAGATGAATGTTGATATTTAGGCGGTGATGCTTGGTATGTGGGTGGAGGCATTTGATATGGAGATGTTCGATAGATAAATAGAGATTTTGGGTCGTAAGCCACCATTACTGTTCCAACCTCTTTCTTCTTTGATATGCCGCCTGATTGTAACACCTTATTTGTGGATTACAGTGCCTCGAAATTCGTTATCATCCCGCTCTTTATTACTTCTTCGATTCTTTCCCCGAGTTTGATGATGTCAAAGAATTTGTGATTTTCGATAACCATCAACCTTTCATAATATTGCGGATCATATGCTCTGATGAAGAATTTGATCATTTGTTCTTTGTCCAAAGAGGGGACTGAACTTGGCTACTTCTGAACTCCAACGAGTAGCATACTCACGAAAAGTCTCAGTAGGTTTCCCTTTAAGATTCTAGATGTAAAAGACATCTGGTGCGTTCTCTGTGTTGAACCTAAACCGGTCCATGAAATTCGACTTCGTATTTACCCAATTGGACCATTTCTTGGGTTCTTAGCTCATATACCAAGGGACAAAGCATCCCCAGTAAGACTCCTCATAAATAGCTTCATCTGAATCTTTTCATCTTTCCCGACCGACAAGCTTTGTCACAATAGGTCCTTAGATTAGCCATGGGATCACCTGTGTCGTCAAACATCTCAAACTCAGGAGTTTTGTACCCCTCAGGCAATTTCACATCTGGTTGTATGCATAGGTCTTCATAGTTTAAACCTTCTATTCCTTTGTGCCTTTAACACACTGAACTCAGCTTGTTAACTTCTTTTGTTCTTCAGCCATGTTTTTATTGATCATGTCCTTCTTGAAGGATTCCGGTGTACATAAGATAAGTTGGGTAGAATGAGGTATCATTTCCACACATATAGGGTTACTTTGATGGGTTCCAGGAACTTGGGTGTAGTGATGGCCATTGGTGGAGTTTTATGGATTGGGAATGGGTGGTGTGTTTTAGGGAGTGTGGTAAGTGGTGGTTGGCGGGTACTGAATAGGTTGATGGTGATGTTGTGGCGGAGCAGTGGGTTGAGATTTTGGGGGTGGAATTGTGTATTGATTCGGTGCGGGAGGATTTTGCGAGTGTTGGTTTTGTGTATTTTGAGTAGGCATTGGGTTTTTGCTGTTCTAATGGTTGATGTCAGGGACATTCAGGGTGAGTGACAGGTTTACCAAGTTGTGAAACTGCTGAAGTTCTCCTTTTAGTTCCAATATCTTTGGTTCCAGTCTCAAAATTAGATCATTTAGGGCTGCAGTACTATGGCCATCTGAGGTTTTTGCATTCTCAATATTCTCCTTTCGGATACCACTTAATTCATCCATTTTTACCTTTCATTTGCCTTTTGTGTTGCTTGGAGGAGGAGAAGGTGGAGGGCCTCTCGATCTGGTATGATATGCTGATGAGGTCGGTATGAGTGAACCAACCTATTGGGATGGGAATAATCAAAAATAAGGAAAAACAAAAGGTAATAAGTTAGTGTGGATTCTGAAATATTTGCAAAATTTAAACACATATTGCGAAAATGTAACTTCGTGTCCTATGTTGGGAGACTCGTTGTGCCCGAGGTAGGCCTAGTGATAAATAGATTTGGAGAATTTTTTATGCCAATTAATGCTTCATTTATAATTTAAAAATAGACGAATCCCAAAACTAAGATAAAGAAAATAAGTCAGTATTGGCACTTGGACATATTACATTTTAGGAAAAAGCAAATATATCTAGCCTATTTGCTCCTAGAAGGACCTTCCGTAGATTCGATCTTCTGGACTCTATCATATAGATCCCCCAGCTTGTGCAGCCCCAGCAGCAAGTAGGCTCTGGCTAGATGTCCTACTTCAGCTCCTTTAGCGTTCTGGCAATTTTCAATCCTCTTTACCTTCCAGCTCCACGATTTCTCGCTCCAGATATTCCAATTTCCTGTTGGAGGTGACTGCCCTTTCTTTCCATTCCTCGATCAACCTCACATTCCTCTCATGTATTTCCCTGTGCTCATTCTCAGAGTCGTGGACCCTCTTGCGCAACCTGTTGTGTTTGACTTGAGCTTTAGCTTCTTCATCTATGATTCTATTCCCTCGACCGGCCCCTAGTATCATCATTCCTTTCAGATTGTCTTCTAACCATGCCGGGTAGAGAGGCTCGCTCCCTGCTGTTGATACCCAATTTTTCCTATGTATTTTTCGCACCCAAAATACTTCCAAAATAGTATATTTGTGCATATATAAGCACACCTATGAGTTTTGATATTTTTTGATGATTTTAAAACCAATTTATTGCTTATTTTATACCATAAAATCCAATAATTATTTCCAAAATTTGTCATTTTGGTGAAAGATTTATTTTATTCTCAAATTTTTCATCAAAACATAGCTAACATGATTTTTGCATATTTTTACAAATTCATCTGGTATTTTTAAAACTAAATTGCATATAATTGCAATACTAGCCTCTTTAAAGATACAATTGTAATTATATTTATAAAATTGACTCCAGTATTTTTAATTTGATAATTATGTGTCATTAATCATTTTATCACATTTAATTTATTTCCAAAAATTATTTTGCTATTTTTATAAATTAAAACAAGGGAAAAGTGGCTATTTAAGAGTTAGCCCTTTGCATTTCAATTTTAGCCCAAAATTAACCTCAATCTTAAGCCTAAATCAGACCCAAAATTCCCTACCCAATTTCTTAATTAACCCAACCCACGACCCATTTATTTTTTTACCCACCTGGCTCCCTTTTGATTCAGGCCGTTGATCAAAATGATCACCGACCACATTTCCTCCTTACCATTTTAATTCCCAAATGACCCTAATCCTATTCCATTCTCCAAATCCGCCGCCTCTGGTTCGTCTCGTCTCTCTCGAACCCTCTCAACCTCTGAAACTCTAATATCCACCTACCTCCCCTATCGACCTCAAATCACCAGAATCCATGGCTAATCTAGCCATGGACAACCTCTACCCACCATCTCCTGCTCTCACACGCCTGCTCATTGAAGATTCAAGGATATACCTCGAAGGTCTTAATCCAGACCTTGGCCGGTTCGAGTTTCTTTGGCCGTTTTCGGCTTTGCTCCGGCGTATCTCAGCCTCTCGAGCCTAGATTTGACCTTGCTATATTCAGAACCATTCTCGAGACTTCCAAGCCTTCTCGTCCTTTTGGGTTCTCAGAAACCCTAGCCTAATCGAGCTTCCTTTTTCGCTTATTCATCTTGATCTATGCTAGATCTATGCTGTGTGTGACATTTTAGAGTTTTTCCCCAATTTTCCCTTTTCAAAACTGTTCGAATCCTATTTTTAGGATTTTCTGAAAATGGTTTCTAAATGTTTCTGATTCTTTTACTCTTTTATGTGTGTTCATTCTCGTTGTTTTATTCCTTGTTATGTCCAAGCCTGCTCTTGTGTTTCTTACTGGATCTTTTACGGAGATTCTTTTACCTTTTTTGTTCACATGTTTGCCTAGGTTATTGACTCGCTTTTGCTTATGTGTTTAAGCTCATGCTTTGATTTTGTTTCTGAGTTCTGTTGATCATGCTCTTGCCAACCTTCGTCTTAAAACTTGTAATTTCCTCTTACTTCTGTTTGTACATATCTGCCTATCTTTATGACTTTGAACGATTCCCTCACCTCTGACTACATGTGAAACCCTAAGATTTGGGGGGTTTTCTTTTCTTTGAAGTGAGAGACACTAGGGTTTCACTCTGACACCCTAGGTTTACAGACTCATGACGAGTCTGTAATCGAACTTGTGAACTTATTTGCTTATGATTATGGAAAAACTCTAATTCTTCTTCTTTGTTTTGAAGTGCATGCTTATATATAGCTTCCCTTTCAAAGTTTTATTTTTTGAAATTACTTTAATCAGGCTAAGAAATTCGTCACTAATTTCTCTTGATTGAACCTTTTTTACCTTTACGATGTTTTCCTTAAATAATTGATCCTGTATCTTCTGTGATTTTGTACCAGCGTTTGAAATCTTTACTTCCTTAATTATCTCAGTCTCTTTGTGATTTACAGCTAGATCCAAGATCCCTTGACTGATTTTTAAACTTATACCTTATTCTTACTACTGTGCCCTCTTTCCTTAAATATCCAATTTTGTATGTGACCTTATTTGTGCACCATATGGTTTCTTTACCTTAATTTAGCCTTAATAAACTGATTCTCTCTTCCTTCTTAGTCGTCTGAACTAGACCCTTAATTAAGGGAGTCTGTCTACCCTAATTGATACTAATTTGATTAGTTTCTATGTTTATACCTTTTTGCCTGCCTCACCTGTTTTCAAAACTATATAAAGGGCTCAGCCCTCCCCTTTTCAAAAAAAAAAAATAACAAGTAAGTAACAATCAAGCAATAATAGGCAATCTGCTTTCTACTCCCTTCTTCTCATAGACCAGATTTGTGTACTTCTCCTCTTTACTTTCTGAAATACCCTTTAAGCTCTCCTTGAATCTTCAAGTGTTCTGCTGAAAACCTGAGTTGTTTCTGCTGCTTGCTTGTTGTGGTTACTCTGCTATTCTCTTACTTTGCAGCTGGTATGTCCATCTTAGTTTAAATATTGCTCCTCCACTATATGATTCGCATCCTAGGTCTGTTATGCTTTCCTTTACTGTTTTTCTGCAACTTTGTCATTATTGTTCCTATGTGAATTCCTGTAACGACCTGATCGGTCGTTTTGAGTACTAGTGCTCCGTTCAGCAGTCGGAGGCCATGAACAGCTTCATTTCAGGTATTATGACTTGTTCGCATGGTCGGAATTTAGATTCAGGAAGATCGAAGTTAAATTTAGATGAGAATTCTCATTTGAGAAGCTTAAAGTTGAAAGAATGAACTAGGATTGGATTTTTGAGTAAACGACCTCGGAATTGGGATCCGATGGTTCCAGTAGGTTCGTATGATGATTTCGGACTTGGGCGTATGCCCGGATTGGGTTTTGGATAACCCGAGAGAGTTTTGGCGCCTAATGTGAAAGTTAGCATTTTAGAAGAAATTCTATTAGTTTGGCTTGAAGAGCATTTCAATGTTATCAAAGTCCGTTTGGAATTCCGAGACTGTGAATAGCTCT
>MU777364.1:150322-184872 GCA_026770625.1 Nicotiana glauca | reverse complement strand
TTCATATTTGCCTTACTTTACTTGCTTTTATAGCCTGTGTTAGCGTAGAAGAGCATGTTTAATTGATTCAAGCTACCTATTTGTTTAGATTGCCTTAACTGTGACTACATGGAGCATGTTTAGGCCAGTGTTCTTTGATTCCTTGTATTGTTGTACTTAAATTTCTAAGTATTTCTCCGATGTTGATTGCGCATTTACATTGGGACTACGGATGCGGTACTCCGGGAGCTCCCCCTTGTTTGTTTACTTTGGGACTACGGGTTCGATTCCCGGGAGATCCCCCTGCACTTTTATTTTGGGACTACGGGACGGTATCCCGGGAGATCCCCCTGCATTTTATTTTGGGACTACGGGACGGTATCCTGGGAGATCCCCCTACACTTTTATTTTGGGAATACGTGACGGTATCCCGGGAGATCCCCCTGCACTTTTATTTTGGGACTACGCGACGGTATCCCGGGAGATCCCCCTGCACTTTTATTTTGGGACTACGGGACGGTATCCCGGGAGATCCCCCTGCACATTGATGATTGGACTACGGGACGGTATCCCGGGAGATTCCTTGATATTGATATAAGATATGGACTACGGGACGGTATCCCGGGATATTCCTTGATATTGATATGAGATCTGGACTACGGGACGATATCCCGGGAGATTCCTTGGTATTGATATGAGATCTGGACTACGAGACGGTATCCCGGGAGATTCCTTGATATTGATATGAGATCAGGACTACGGGACGATATCCCGGGAGATTCCTTGATATTGATATAAGGTCTGGACTACGGGACGGTATCCCGGGAATTTCCATTGGACAGTTGAGAAAAAGTCTACAGGACGGTATCCTGGAAGACCCTTGTCGGTATTCTTGAAATATTGCTGTATTTACTCTGTGTTTCTGTGTTGTCTTGCAGTATATTATATTTCATTGATCTGTCTTATCACTTCGCTGTGTTCATTAGTTTTCATCAGACTTCGATACTGTTAATCTCTTGCTATTTTATTGTTTCTGTCTCAGTAGGGCCCTGACCTTTCCTCGTCACTACCCAACCGAGGTTAGGCTTGGCACTTACTGAGTACCGCTGTGGTGTACTCATGCTACTCTTCTGCACACTTTTGTTGTGCAGATCCAGGTACTTCTGGTCGGACTTTCTATCAGTGATTCAGGCGATACATTCGGAGACTTGAGGTATATTCTGCCGCGTCCGCAGATCGAAGAGTCTCCTTCTACTCTAGCTTATAGTTAGCAGTTCCATTTCATGTGTTAAGTTGTGTAGACATTTCTGGATGTTAGAGTCGTGACTTATGTTCTTTTAGCCTGTGTTGCCCGTGGGTTACGGGTCTTGGAGGTTACTTCAGTGTTTGGTATTAAAGTGTATGTGCCAGGCGGCAATTTTATACATTTTTCATGTATTTAGTTTTTATTTTAAATTTCGAAATTGTTATTACTTCCGCAATGTGTTAGGCTTACCTGGTCGTGAAGACTAGGTGTCGTCATGACGTGTTCACAATTGGTGAACTAGGGTCGTGACAATTCCCTTACCCTTTACCCTTTGCATGTGAGTTATGGTTCAGGGCATAACAATACTCTAATATTGTTGTCTATGATTCTGAACTGTGTTCTTTGAATCCCTAACTCAATCAATTCCCACTCTTCTTCCCCTTTTATTTGTCTGAGCCTTGGACTTGGGTCTGATAGTGTCCTAATCACTATCTAGACCTTGGTATGACCTTCAAGGGTCTGCTCCTAACTTGTTTAACCAAACAAGTGGTCAGGGATGTGCCAGCCTACCTAGTGGCTGGTCATGACCACCATTTGTCATGGCTCCCCAATCCTCCTTTCACTTTGCACTTACTCCTAGCTATAAGTTCTACCCCTCTCTTGCAAGCCATGCTTTGGGACCCCTGAGCTCCCTCTGAACTTGGATGCCTGAGAGCTGGCTCTTCCACACTACACTATTCTAATTCTAAGGGTATCCTGGGTGTAAGCAATGCCTGGAATCCCTGAGATTCCTTGGAACTTTAAAACACCTTGGATAAAGAGAAGGCTTTGGAAATCTGGATCCCGGAATTAGTTAAATACATGTTATTGGATATTAAGGTTGAATTATGCTTCTCGGATCTTGCTGTTGTCTTTTGATGTATTTTCTATATTTTTCTGGCATTTTCTATATAGGATATGCATATTTGTTCGGCAAACTTTAGGATTAATTAAACAAACATCTTTTTACGAGTTCATTAACAAGTTCAGAAAATCGATAACATAGATATCATGCCTATAGGATTTTGCATCAAACTCGCTTGGCCCGTTCAAAGCAGTAATAACTGGTTAACTGGTTAACTGGTTCTTAAATGCCTAATTCAGTAACGTTTTTCAAAAACTTTAATTTTTGACAAAACTCTCTTCAATCAATGTACATTTGTCCTAAAAAATTGAGTTCTTCAAATTTGCATATCATTTTCTGAAACGACTTCTCTAATGTTCTACCTAAACATATTTTTTCAACTCGATTTCTGAACTCGTTGTTTAAATCAGTTCTGCAACTCACTCTTTTTTAGATAGTTTTGTCTCCTCTGAATTTTTTTTGACAACTACTCTTTTTTTGTTTATAACTGGTCGGTCTACTAATTTTTTTTTTGAATTTCATTTCTAAACAATTTTCTAAGTCTGCAGCCTATCTTTTCTTTCCAAACTCTTCTGCATTAGTTATCTTCTAAAGTCAGTGCCTTCTTATAACAACTCGCATTAAATGCCTTAATCTCTAACAATTGTATCCGAGTTGTCTAATGCAGACTTTCTATCTAAATATATGTGTTGAACCAGTCCGCTCGTTGTTTAATTTAATCTGAGACCAAATCAGTATTTGCCAAGGCATGCTAAACTATATGTTTGTCTGATTTAAGGGGTTTATTTGAGCCTTGCTTATCTGTTTGTTCTTCCTCCTATTTGGTATTTTTTCTGAATGACGAAACTAGAATTTTATCCTTTAAACTCCATAAAGGCCCCCATCCCTTTCTTCCCTTTTAGGTTTAGAAGTCCTAATACCCCTGGACTGATAGGTTGGGACGGGTACTAGCATGAAATAAGTAGACAAGACTAAAGGCGCTTTAATACCTTAATGGGGTGGGAAGGGTAGAATATGGATATGATGACCGGTGTGCTAATATCACGTGCGACCCCTCTTCGAAGGAATGTACGCCGGGTATTGCATTGATGTGATCCATATTATGTATAAACCCAGGACCTCCTTTTCTTTCTTTTACTTACAATGTTTTCTTCTAATTCTATTTCCTTTAATTAATTCCTTTTTTTTTTAAAACTGTCCATCCCTTTCTTCCTCTTTTTTAAAGCTTTAAACTTATTTGTAATTATTATGTGTAAACTTTATTTGTTTCTTCTACCTTCTTAAAGTCACAATTATAGCATGGCCGGGAACCACACTAGTGGATCTTGAGGGGTTCCTAACACCTTTCCCTCGAGATAATCTCTAAGCCTTACCCAAACTCTGGTTTCTCTTCTCAATTTCTCCTCTCTTTAAAAGTGTCCTAATGCACTATAATCATTAGGTGGCGACTCTCCAAAATTCCAAAACCCAATTCTCGTAAGGGAATAAGAGTTGTCCTCCCATAAAGTCGTATACCCGATTTTCGGACAACCCGTCCGCGATAAAGGAAAGAGAGGGGCGTCGACAGCATGGCGACTCTGCTGGAGATTTCTTTAGGCTTTTTACCATTACATGTTATTTGTGACTTCATTATTTGTTTAATTACCTTTATTTCTTGCCTTTTAATTATTTCATCATGAAAAACTAACTTGGCTCTTCATGTCTTTCCTTTCATTTAACTACTTTCCTTACTGCTTTATTATTTCAATGCCATTATAATTTCAATCATTTATTGTAATCATTTATTTTATGTACGTGAAAATACATGTCAATTTGTTTCATTCTTGTAAATTGCATCTTCAACATCATACTCCACCTGTGCCAAAACAAATCCTATAGCAACGCTTATAATGAGTGGTTGCGCTCTTCCGATATTATCACCCCCTAAATGTGGCAAAGGCATATTTGCAGTAAAACCAGTCGATCAACGGTGTAGTCGACGGTTTCGTGCCTTTCCCTCTTGAGTTGTCCGCTCAAGGGTACCAGTCTAGCACTTAAAAAGTAGAAACCTTACTCCGTTAAAACTGTTCATGCATTATGGTCAAACCTAGCCGAGTCAGCTATGCATAATGCTCATTAAGATAGCCTAGTCCAAAATCCATCAGGTTTTCCTGAAACCCAAACAGATGCCTCCATGTTCTGTGCATTTATTTGGAGAACTAAATGCCTATTATGATAATTAATGGTTTAAATAGTCGAGTCTGGTGGGGGTAAGGGCCTAACACTCTGTTTTGTAGAAAATAAGGAATGAGATCCCTAAATTTGGCATGGTAACCAACATTCATCCAAGGCCGCTGAACTGGTGGAACGACCTCCATTATAGTGATTAGACACTCGTCCACAAGTGCTTAGGGAATCTGCCTTCTCTTCTAGAGATTCAGCCTAACAATAGAATCATAGAGGCTGCGATATTGTTCTGGGATAGTGACAAGTATGTGTTTCGCTTTGGGGACCTTGAAATGACTCCTTTACTTGAAGAAATAGGGGGTTTAGCTGGAATTCCTTGGGAGACTTCGGGTTTTCTTATGCCAGAGAATCGTAAAGGAAGGGGTTTCTTTAAAATGATGGGACTGAAGAAAATCCCAGACTTAATGTGTTTAAAAGACTCCTACATCCCATTTGACTATCTATACGAAAGGTACAGCCATAGCAAGTCATACCGCACCTATTCAGATGAATTTGCTATCACCTCATTGGGGCATGTCAATAGAAGGGTCTTTGTCTTCATGTTTTTCTTTTTGGGGATAATCGTGTTCCCTATTAAGAAGGCTAGGATACACACTAGACTAGCCATGGTAACCAAAACTTTGATGGAAGGGATTGGTAGGCAAACTTTCATCATAGTGCCCATGATCGTCGCCGAGATATACCGCACCTTGAACAAATGTCAACAACAAGGCAGTCATTTCGAGGGTTGCAACTTATTACTTCAGCTTTAGCTCATGGAACACCTCTAGAAAGGGGAATACCGACAAGAGATCCTACGCAGAGATTGGGATGATCATATCGCCTTCCATCAGCCAAGGCGTATGAATTATGTGCCTATAATATTCACTCAGCCGAAGGACGCTAGAGGATGGGTAGAATTATTCGAAAATCTGAAGGAAGACCAGGTGCAATGGATGTTTGAGTGGTTCCCCACGGATGAATTCATTGTTTGATCCTGAGATGCGCCATTTCTCATACTGATTGGTTTGAGAGGAACTTATCCTTACGTTCCTCTCTGAGCCATGAGGCAAGCTGGAAGAAAACAAATCACACAAAGGGTCGATAAAACAAGTCACCTCAGGGCCGATTTCCAGGATGACAATAGCCCTCACAGGTGTCAAGCTCAGCATTTGTGGCATTGCAAAATCGTTTTGGAGAAAGAATCCATTAAGCCAGATAGGTATCGTGCCGGTTGTGTGCCGCACTATTCCGGTTGGTTAGAAAACAATGGCATAGGTCAGCGGGGATTCGTTCGAGGTCATAGAATTATTGACGAGCATGCTGAAGCACAGGTTAAGTGTAATCAACTGCGCAAGAGAATTGGAGAGTGTGAAAGTGATCATCGGGAAATACAAGAAGCCCATCAGAAATTGATCGAGAGTGGAAAGAAATGGCTGTCAGCGCCAACACCCGGCTAGGGTATTTGGAGCGGGGTCTAGTAGAGCTAGAAGGAAAGTTCATCAAGAGGATCGAAGATTTCCAAAACACTGAAGGAAGTGCAGGCGAACATCTGGCCCGAGCCTACTTGCTGCTAGGACTACGCGAGTTGGTGGAGCTGTTCGAGGGGGACAAAGATACCAAATCTGGGGAAGGTCCTTCTGGGACCAAGTAGTCAGGAGTCCTTTATTTTGCCTTAATGATGTAACAAGGCCAATGGCCACTAGTGACATTTATTTTCTGTCATTTAGCATCATTTTGGATTCGTCTTATTTTTATCAAAAAAATGAGGCATTTAAGCATTATAGGTTCTCCAACACTATTTGTCGCTAGGCCTACCTCAGGCACAACGAATCACCAAAACTAGGACGCGATCTATATTATCCGCACATCGTGTTTAAATACTGCAACATTTTTTCCTCATAACCCACACTAACTTGTTACCTTTTTGTTTTTCTTTTATTATTCCCCTCCCTAAAGGTTAGTTCATGCATTCTGGCACCATCAACATACTCTACAAGATCTAAGGGCCCTCCACCTCCTCCTCCTCTGAGTCCTATCTGAAACAAGAACAAAGGCAAAATAGGAGACGCAAGTGCTAGAAAGGAGATCGAAAAGGAGGAAACTTCTCAGGGTACCCTAATTGCTAAGGGAATTGCTGCTCATCTTGAGCAGAAATTGCTGAAATTCCAGGAAGAATTGGACCAGGTTCGAAACTTGGCAAGCCTATCATTCACTCTTGCTGCTCCTGATGTTAACACCTAGAATCCCGTACCTCCACAGATACAACCCACTCACTGCAACACATGTCACACTCCAAATAACACTCCATTACTCATTCCTGAGCCAGTGAACACCACCAATGACCATCTCCACAACACTCCTATTTATGTGGATAATGTACCCCACTACACCCAACCAATCTCAAATGCACCTGAGTCTGATGACAAGGACTCCCTTATCAGGAACTTAGTAGCAGAACTCAATAAATTGACCAGCTGAGTTCAGGGCGTGGAAGGTAACAAAGGTATCGAAGGGTTAAATTATGAGGACCTCTGCATTCAGCCAAATGTTGAACTTCCGGAGGGGTACAAACCTCCCAAGTTCGAAATGTTTAATGGAACAGGAGATCCCAAAGTCCACCTGAGAACCTATTGCGATAAGCTAGTTGGGGTTGGAAGAGATGAGAAGATCTATATGAAGCTCTTCATGAGGAGCCTGAAGGGAGATGCACTATCCTGGTACATTAGTCAGGACCCCAAGAAATGGACAAGTTGGGTAGGTATGGCATCGGACTTAATGGATAGATTCCGATTAAGTATAGAGAATGCACCAGATGTATTCTATATACAGAACTTGAAAAAGAAGCCCACCGAAACATTCCGCGAGTATGCCACTCATTGGATGTCAGAAGCTGCAAAGGTCAGGCCGGCCCTAGAAGAGGAGCAAATGAATAGATTCTTCATCCGGGCTCAGGATCCCCAATATTATGAGAGGTTGATGCTGATCGAGGGTTAGAGGTTCTCCGATATCGTCAAACAAGGAGAAAGAATCGAAGAGGGCATTAAGAATGGTATGGTTACGAATCTTGAAGCACTACATGCCACCAATAAGGCTTTACAGACTGGTGGCACGTCCAAAAAGAAGGATGTGAGTGCCGTAATGGTTGCACAGGGAGCCAAATCACCACCAAAATACCACACTTACCCATCACCTCCACTTACATATCAGCCCATCCCGAATTACCAGCACCTGCACCCTCCTATCCCCTATTGTTTACCAATCCTCTCCACCTCTTACATATCAACCCACCTAGATACTCTCAACCAGCACCTGTTTACCAAGCTTATAATGCTCAACCCTCTCACTACTAATCTCCACCCACTCGTCAAAATTTCCCAAGACCCAAACCAAATTTTGACCGCAAACCTCCCAGACAATACACAGCCATCGCTGAACCAATTGACCTGCTATATGAAATTCTTAAAGCTACTGGTTACATCACTCCTATCCCAGCCAAAGCTCCAAAAAATTCCTCCCAGTGGGTCAACCCCAACAAGACCTGTGCGTACAATTCCGGCATAAAGAGACACACCCTTGATGAGTGCCAATCAATGAAGGACAAGATTTAAACCCTGATCGACAATAAGGTCATATTAGCAAAGGAGCCTACTCCTAATGTTCGTAACAACCCTCTGCCTGACCACAAAGGTGGAGACATTCACATGATCGAGATCGAAGATGATTGGGACCCCAAAGGGTCGATAGGTTTGATTGCTGAATGGGATAAACCAAAGAAACCGGCAGTTACACTTAAACCAATTGTTGTGCAAAATCAGCCCTCCAAGCATAGTGAAGTAAATATGTCTATACCTCTTGAATTTGAAGCGCCTCCTTCTGCAAAGGCACCCGGACCAATCGAGGTTGAATTTGGAGTTCCAAAGGCACCTACACCCTTTGAAGTTGCTATATTACCACCTAGGGTGCCTATTCCAGTGGCAATGACAGACATAACACCATTCCACTCAAATGCCATACCATGAGATTACATTGCCGAAGCTAGGAGGAAAGGAAAGACCAAGACAGGAGAAACGATTGCCGCACAAGGAATGACTAGAACAGGAAGGGTTTACACGTCGGAGCACCTAGCCGATTCCAGTAAGCAAGCCCCGGGACGGCCTATTAAAACAGTACCCGATGATCTTTGGAGGAAAATACATGTTAAGGAGTGCTTGGTCACTGAACAGTTGAACAAAACACCAGCAAAGATCTCCATCCTAGCTCTTCTATAGAGTTATGACGCTCACAAGAATGCCCTGATGAAGATACTGAGCGAAGATTATGTGCCCTGTAATATAATCGGGGGTAAAATGGCGAATATGGTGGGGAAAGTGTTGGAGAGCCATAAAATAACCTTCCATAGAGACGAGTTACCGCCAGAAGGTTTGAGCCACAACAAAGAACTGCACATCACCGTGCAATGTGAAGATTATTTCATCACTAGAGTCCTGATCGATGGAGGATCGAGCCTCAACATCTGTCCGCTGATAACTCTCAAAACCTTGGGAAAAATCCTGCACGAGATCAAAGATAGGGCTATCAATGTCAAAGCCTTTGATGGGTCCCAGAGATCTACTATTGGAGAAATCAGCCTATGCTTGCAAATGGGACCAACATGGTTCGACGTCGACTTCCAAGTGATAGACGTCCCAACATCCTACAACTTGCTGTTGGGATGCCCCTGGATCCACGCTGCTGGAGCCGTAGCATCGAACCTGCATCAGGTGGTAAAGTTTGAATGGAACCACCAAGAGGTGATGATTCATGGTGATGGCAGTAACCCTATATATAGTCGCCAGACTATCCCGATGATTGGAGGCAGAAGAAGAATAGGTGGAGAAACATACCACCATATCGAAAGGGTCAACGCTGTAGATAAGGATAAGAAGTGAGACAACAAGATCAAAAGTATCCTGAATTGGTGTGGGTACGAGCCTGGAAAAGGACTTGGTAAAAACCTTCAAGGGATCACTAAGCCCATCAAACTGAAGAAGCATGGCACTACCTTTGGCTTAGGGTACGGCTACACCTGGGAGGATATCCAGAACTGGTCGCCACCATAGCGCGATCCAGACTACCCATTGGCGTTTTCGATACCTAGCCTGGAACAAACCTTCCAACCAGCAGATACTATACATGGGTCAGAAAAAGATGAAGCGTTGGCAGCCATGAAGAATTTGTTCCTGGAAGATGATGATATGGACTGCTATGTTCTTTTTGAGGAGGAAGGAGAGGAAGGCCCTTCCATACAAGCTGTGAACAGGGAAGACCACCTCAAAAATTGGTTAATTAGGACCGTCAGGGCCGGGAAGGCTTCGGGGTAGCAAGGCTAAACAAAAGCACCATGCATCTCATCTTTTTAGCTTACTTTACTAGTTGATTTTTCTTTCCGCATTGTCTTTTATTTCGAAAAGAGCCCTGATGTTTCAAACAATTATGGATTTAATCAAAGCATTTTAGTTTATCATATATATCTCGCTTATTATTTTTCTATCATTTACTCTGTTTTATACAACATTACTATTATTTATCTTGACAATGAACCAACGACTGTGATTTGCAACGAAATAACACAACAAAAGGACATAGGCTCAGAAGAAGATGAGATACTTGAAGAGATTGTCAGAGAGATTGAGTATTTTGAAAATAGATCTAAGTCCAACTTGGAAGAAACTGAGGTCATTAATTTGGGAGATGCGGAAAATGTCAAAGAAACTCGCACCAGCGTTCACTTGTCGCCATCAGAGAAGAAAGAATATACGAAATTCTTAAAAGAATATGAGGACATATACGCCTGGTCGTATGATGATATGACAGGTCTCAGCACGTCCATTATAGCTCACAAACTGCCAACAGATCCAACCTGTCCGCCAGTAAAATAGAAGCTCAGGAAATTCAAGCCCGACATGAGTTTGAAAATCAAAGAAGAGGTTACTAAGCAAGTCAAAGCTAAGGTTCTCAAAGTGATAGAGTATGCAACATGGTTAGCCAACATCGTGCCAGTACCAAAGAAGGACGAGAAGGTTAGAATCTATGTCGACTACCGGGATCTCAACCGGGCCAGTCCCAAAGATGACTTCCCTTTGCCAAACATACACATTCTTATCAACAACTGCGCCAAACATGAGCTGCAATTTTTGTTGATTGTTTTGCCGGATATCATCAGATATAGATGGATGAGGAAGATGCAGAGAAAATGGCTTTCATCACGCCGTGGGGAATGGATGTTATCGGACCGATCGAGCATGCCGCATCAAATGGGCACAGGTTTATCTTAGTGGCAATTGATTTCTTTGCATCGTGCCAGTACCAAAAAAGGACAAGAAGGTTAGAATCTATGTCGACTACCGGGATCTCAACCGGGCCAGTCCCAAAGATGACTTCCCTTTGCTAAAAATACACATTCTTATCGACAACTGTGCCAAACATGAGCTACAGTTGTTGTTGATTGTTTCGCCGGATATCATCAGATATGGATGGATGAGGAAGATGCAGAGAAAACGGCTTTCATCACGCCGTTGGTAATGGATGTTATCGGACCGATCGAGCGTGCCGCATCAAACGGGCACAGGTTCATCTTAGTGGCAATTGATTACTTTACCAATTGGGTTGAAGAAGCATCATACAAAGTAGTGACTAAGAAAGTTGTGGTAGATTTCATCTGCGACCATATTATTTGTCGGTTTGGAATTTTGAAATCAATCATCACTGACAATGGTTCCAATCTCAGCAGAGACCTGATGAAAGCAATGTGTGATACATTCAAGGTCAAAGACAAGAACTCTACAGCCTACAAACCTCAGATGAATAGAGCTGTGGAGGCAGCCAACAAGAATATCAAGAAGATACTAAGGGAGATGATCGAAAGGCACAAACAATGGCACGAGAAGTTATTATTCGCCTTATTGGTGTACCGCACAACAGTCAGCACATCAACCGGGGAAACTTCCTACATGCTAGTTTATGGTACAAAAGCAGTCATTCCCACTGAGGTAGAAATTCCCTCTTTAAGAATCATACAAGAAGCAAAGCTGGATGACGCAGAACGGGTAAAAGGTCGCTACGAGCAGCTAGCCCTTATAGACGGGAAGAGAATGAGTGTGGTTTGCCACGGTCAGTTATATCAGAGCAGAACGTCCAGAGCCTTCAACAAAAGAGTTAAACCAAGAAAGTTTACACTAGGGCAGCTGGTATTGAAGAAAATATTCCCACATAAGGATGAAGCCAAGGGGAAGTTCTCTCCTAATTGGCAGGGTCCGTACACGGTTCACCGGGTTCTAACTGGAGGAGCCCTTATCCTTGCAGAAATGGACGGAGAAGTCTGGCCGAAGCCAATCAATTCAGATGTAGTGAAACGATACTATGTGTAATCATATGCTTTCTCTTCATGATGTAATTTGAACTACGCCTGACCTGATTCCCGTTTAAGAGGGGATACGTAGGCAGCCCTATGGGTTCAGTTAAAGTTTAATAAAAATTCCATTTTTCCCTGCTATCGGAACTAGGGAAGAATTTTTAGGAGGACCCTCAAAATTCTGAAGTTAGTTTTCAGTCTTTTCATCGTCAGAAGCACCAACACAGTAAACTGGGGTAGAATTTTGAGAAGGACCCTCAAAATTCTGAGGTTGATCGTCTTCAGTCATTCAGCGCAGCAGTCAGAAGCGCCACCCTAGTAAACTGGGGCAGAATTTTGAGGAGGACCCTCAAAATTCCGGAGCAAGCGAGGTTGCAATGTCTTGGACCACGTCGCAGTCATTGTCATCCAAAAGAAAATCGTTTTTCAAATATATACTTATGTTATATTTATTAAATCATGCATAACTATCATTGGAATCACTGTCGTTTAGCAACACTACCCTAATGATACGTGACGTCAGGAACCACGGGAGGATGAACTACCATTTCCCCCCTACAAAACTCACAATTTTCTTTGGATATAGGCACCCAAGTCACAAAGTTACCAAACATGTTACGCAACCGTATCGAACTGTCGCACCTATTCGCATCTGCTATCCGCACGCAATGGCCCCAGCAGCTGCAATATCACGATCAGCTATCAGCTAAGAATTTTTGTTCTTACTATCTGCTTTTATCTTATTGCAAAAGGCTACCTTTCTGACTTCTGAGACTAAGCGTTGTCTCCATCTGCATTTCCTGCATTTCATAAGGCTACTTTTCTGCCTTTCGAGACTAAGCGTTGTCTCCATCTGCATTCCCTCATTGCATAAGGCTACCTTTTTGCCTTCCGAGACTAAGCGTTGTCTCCATCTGCATTTTCCGAGACTAAGAGTTGTCTCCATCTGCATTTCCTGTATTGTATAAGGCTACTTTTTTGCCTTCCGAGACTAAGCATTGTCTCTATCTGCATTTCCTACATTGCATAAGGCTATTTTTCTGCCTTCCGAGACTAAGCGTTGTCTCCATCTACATTTCCTATAATGCATAAGGCTACTTTTCTGCCTTCTCATGGTCTGAGGACGTCATCCAAACCATCCGAAGACAGCATTAATGGTCCAACGGGAACTTGCATCACGTTTAAGTTTATGCACGATATATGCCTATATTGCATTTGTATGTACACTGGCTAGCAAACGGCCGTCTTGGCAGGAGCGATCCCGCTCTGGTTCTCGCAGCCCATCTGACTCCAAACACCCTTTCCAAACCTATGCATCACGTCCGTTCCTTTTCGAATCTCCATCGACATATTCCGTCAATGATTCCTGAACTACATATGGCCTGATTCCTGTAAAACCAGGGATATGTAGGCAGCTCAAAAACTATAGCTCGGTCAAAATTGGCAATCTTTTCTTTACCCGATAACTCTTTCATCCTCTTCGGGTAAAAAGGGGCAACTATTGGTACCCAATTTTTCCCTATATATTTTTTGTACCCAAAATACTTCCAAAATAGCATATTTGTGCATATATAAGCACACCCATGAGTTTTGATATTTTTTGATGAACTTTAAACCAATTTATTGCCTATTTTTATACCATAAAATCCAATAATTATTCCCAAAATTTGTCATTTTGGTGAAAGATTTATTTTATTCTCATATTTACATCAAAACATAGCTAACATGATTTTTGTATATTTTTACAAACTCATTTGGTATTTTTAAAACTAACTTGCATATAATTGCAATACTAGCCTCTTTAAAGATTCAATTGTAATTTTATTTATAAAATTGACTCTAGTATTTTTAATTTGATAATTATGTGTCATTAATTATTTTGACACATTTGATTTATTTCCAAAAATATTTTTGCTATTTTTATAAATTAAAACAAAGGAAAAGTGGCTATTTAAGAGTTAGCCCTTTGCATTTTAATTTTAGCCCAAAATTAACCTCAATCTTAATCCCAAATCAGACCCAAAATTCCCTACCCAATTTCTTAATTAACCCGACCCACGGCCCGTTTATTTTTTACCTGCACGGCTCCCTTTTGATCCAGGCCGTTGATCAAAATGATCAACGACCACATTTCCTCCTTACCATTTTAATTCCCAAATGACCCTAACCATATCCCCATTCTCCATATCCGCTACCTCTAGTCCCTCTCGTCTATCTCGAACCCTCTCAACCTCTGAAACCCTAATATCCACCTACCTCCCCCTTTGACCTCAAATTACCAGAATCCATGGCTAATCTAGCCATGGACAACCTCTACACACTATCTCCTGCTCTCACACGCTTGCTCATTGAAGATTTGAGGCTAGACCTCGAAGTTCTTCATCCAGACCCTGGCCAGTTCGAGTTTCTTTGGCCGTTTCCAGCTTTGCTCCGACGTATCTCAGCCTCTCGAGCCTGGATTCAACCTTTCTAGCTCAGAACCATTCGCGAGACTTCCAAGCCTTCTCGTCCTTTTGGGTTCTCTGAAACCCTAGCCTAATCGAGCTTCCTTTTTCGCTTATTTGTCTAGATCTATATTAGATCTATGCTGTGTGTGCCATTTTAGATTGTTTCCCCAATTTTCCCTTTTCAAAACTATTCGAATCCTATTTTTAGGGTTTTCTGAAAATGGTTTCTAAATGTTTCTGATTCTTTTACTCTTTTATGTGTCTTAGTGCTCGTTATTTTATTCCTTATTATATTCAAGCCTGCTCTTGTATTTCTTACTGGATCTTTTACGGAGATTCTTTTACCTCTTTTGTTCACATGTTAGCCTAGGTTATTGACTCGCTTTTGCTTATGTGTTTAAGCTCATGCTTTGATTTTGTTTCTGAGTTTCGTTGATCATGCTCTTGCCTACCTTCGTCTTAAAACTCGTAATTTCCTCTTACTCCTGTTTATGCATATCTGCCTATCTCTGTGACTTTGAACGATTCCCTCACCTTCGAATCCACGTGAAACCCTAAGACTTGGGGGGTTTTCTTTTGTTTGAAGTGAGAGACACTTGGGTTTCACTCTGAAACCCTAGGTTTAAAGACTCATGACAAGTCTGTAATCGAACTTGTGAACTTATTTGCCTATGATTATGGAAAAAACTCTCATTCTTCTTCTTTGTTTTGAACTACATGCTTGTATATAAGCTTCCCTTTCAAAGTTTAATTTTTTGAAATTCCTTTAATTAGGATAAGAAATACGTTACTAATTTCTCTTGATTGAACCTCTTTTACCTTACTGATGTTTTCCTTAAATAATTGATCCTGTATCTTCTGTGATTTTGTACCAACGTTTGAATTATTTACTTCCTTAATTATCTCAGTCTCTTTGTGATTTATAGCTGAATCCGAGATCCCTTGACTAATTTTTAAACTTATACCTTATTCTTACTACTGTGCCCTCTTTCCTTAAATATCCAATTGTGTATGTGACCTTATTTGTGCACCATATGGTCTCTTTTCCTTAATTTAGCCTTAATAAACTGATTCTCTCTTTCTTCTTAGTCTTCTGAACTAGACCCTTAATTAAAGGAGTCTGTCTACCCTAATTGATACTAATTTTATTAGTTTCTATGTTTATACCTTTGTGCCTGCCTCACCTGTTTTCAAAACTATATAAAGGGCTCCGCCCTCCCCTTTTCCAAAAAAAAAACAACAACAAGTAAGTAACAATCAAGCAATAATAGGCAATCTGCTTTCTACTCCCTTCTTCTGACGGACCAGTTCTGTGTACTTCTCCTCTTTGCTTTCTGAAATACCCTTTAAGCTCTCCTTGAATCTTCAAGTGTTCTGCTGAAAACCTGAGTTGTTTCTGCTGCTTGCTTGTTGTGGTTACTCTGCTATTCTCGTACTTTGCAACTGGTATATCAATCTTATTTAAATACTGCTCCTCCACTATGTGTTTCACATCCTAGTTCTGTTATACTTTCCTTTACTGTTTTTCTGCAACTTTGTCATTATTTTTCCTATGTGAATTCCCTTACCCTTTACCCTTTGCAAGTGAGTTATGGTTCAGGGCATAACAACACTCTAATATTGCTGTCTATGATTCTGAACTGGGTTCTTTGAATCCCTAACTCAATCAATTCCCACTCTTTTTCCCCTTTTATGTGTCTGAGCCTTGGACTTGGGTCTGATAGTGTCCTAATCACTATCCAGACCTTGGTCTAACCTTCAAGGGTCTGCTCCTAACTTGTTTAACCAAACAAGTGGTCAGGGATGTGCCAGCCTACCTAGTAGTTAGTCATGACAACCATTTGTCATGGCTCCCCAATCCCCCTTTCACTTTGCACTTACTCTTAGCTATAAGTTTTGCCCCTCTCTTACAAGCCATGCTTTGGGACCCCTGAGCTCCCTCTGAACTTGGATGCCTGAGAGCTGGCTCTTCCAAACTGCACTATTATAATTCTAAGGGTATCCTGGGTGTAAACAGTGCCTGGAATCCCTAAGATTCCTTAGAACTATGAAACACCTTGGATAAATAGAAGGCTTTGGAAATCTGGATCCCTGAATTGGTTAAATACATGTTATTGGATATTAAGGTTGAATTAGGCTTCTCGGAACTAGCTGTTGTCTTTTGATGTATTTTCTATATTTTTCTAGCATTGTAATAACTTGCATGAAACTCGGGGAGTATAGNGGGGGGGGGGGGGTCTTTACTTTCTTTCATCAAAAGGATAGAAATCGTGATTTAGGATTTTACTTTTAATCAAACTAGAAATCCTGCCTATAGGTTCCTTTAATACTGATTCAATCACATTGAGATCATGCCTATAGGATTTAATGCTTAACTTTACTGGAAATCACCTAGAAAGCATGTCTATAGGATTTAACACTCATGTTCTATAATTACGCATCCAGAGATCCTGCCTATAGGAGTTTAAATTTTCTGAAAATTTATAGATATCATGCCTATAGGATATTCATATTCATTAGGCAAACTTTAGGATTAATAAAACAAGCATCTTTTCACGAGTTCATTAACAAGTTCTGAAAATCAATAACATAGATATCATGCCTATAGGATTTTGCATCAAACTCGCTTGGCTCGTTCAAAGCAGTAATAACTGGTTAACTGGTTCTTAAACGCCTAATTCAGTTTCGTTTTTCAAAAACTTTAACTTTTGACAAAACTCTCTTCAATCAATGTACATTTGTCCTGAAAAATCGAGTTCTTCAAATTTGCATATCTTTTTCTGAAACGGCTTCTCTAATGTTCTGCCTAAACATATTTTTTCAACTCGATTTCTGAACTCGTTGTTTAAACCAGTTCTGCAACTCACTCTTTTTTAGATAGTTCTGTCTCTTCTGAATTTTTTTTAACAACTACTCTTTTTGTGCTTATAACTGGTCGGTCCACTAATTTTTTTTTTTGAAATTCATTTCTAAACATTTTTCTAATTTTACAGCTTGTCTTTTCTTTCCAAACTCTTCTGCATTAGTTATCTTCTAAATTCAGTGCCTTCTTAAAACAAACTCGCGTTAAATGCCTTAATCTCTGACAATTGTATCCGAGTTGTCTAATGCAGACTTTCTGTCTAAATATATGTGTTGAACCAGTCCGCTCGCTATTTAATTTTAATCTAAGACCAAATCAGTATTTGCCAAGGCATGCTAACTATATGTTTGTCTGATTTAAGGGGTTTATTTGAGCCTTGCTTATCTGTTTGTTCTTCCTCCTATTTGGTATTTGTTTTGAATGACGAAACTAGAATTTTATCCTTTAAACTCCATAAAGGACCCCATCCCTTTCTTCCCTTTTAGGATTAGAAGTCCTAATACCTCAGTACCGATTGGTTGGGACGGGTACTAGCATGCAATAAGTAAACAAGACTAAACACGCTTTAATACCTTAATGGGGTGGGAAGGGTAGAATATGGATATGATGACCGGTGCGCTAATATTACGTGCGACCCCTCTTTTGAGGAATATACGCCGGATATTGCATTGATGTGATCCATATTATATATAAACCTAGGACCCCTTTTCTTTCTTTTACTTACAATTTTTTCTTCTAATTCCGTTTCCTTTAATTAATTCCTTTTTTTTAAAAAAATGGTCCATCCCTTTCTTCCTTTTCTTTAAAGCTTCAAACATATTTGTAATTATTTTGTGCAAACTTTATTTGTTTCTTCTACCTTCTTAAAGTCACAATTATAGCATGGCCAGGAACCACACTAGTGGATCTTGAGGGGTGCCTAACACCTACCCCTCGAGATAATCTTTAAGCCCTTACCCAAACTCTAGTTTCTCTTCTCAATTTCTTCTCTCTTTAAAAGTGTCCTAATGCACTATAATCATTAGGTGGTGACTCTCCAAAATTCCAAAACCCAATTCTCGCAAGGGAATAAGAGTTGTTCTCCCATAATGTCGTATACCCGATATTGTCACAACCCATCCGCGATAAAGGAAAGAGGGGGCATCGACACCTGCGTGATTACCTGCCTGGCTTAATAGTATTCTTCTCCACGCTTATTTTGTAGTGCCATATGTTCTAAGCTTGGCACTTGTAAGGGACGTCGTCATCTTGAAAATCTGCCCTGAAATGACTCATCTTGAAAACCCTTGGTACAACGTGTTTCCTACATGATTATCTTATAACTCGAATTGGGACATAGGGGTATATCCCTCTCAACCCGATTAGCACCAAGTGCAGAGCATCCCTAGATCTGATGATGAATTTTTCTGTTTTGAACCACTCAAACATCCATTACGCATGTTTCTAAGTTAGATTGTCGAAGACCCCTACCTATTCTATAGCAGTTTCTGGATTAGCAAACCTGTCTAGAATGTAAGTCATTCTCTTGGGGTGATGAAAGGCAATATGGTCATTCCAAGCCCTTCGTGGAAATTCTTGATGATAGTGACCCTTTTGGAAATATTCCAACCACAAATGCAGCAACAAGTTATAACCCTTGAAATGTTTAACCCTTATTTGACATCGCCCCGGAGCCCTGTAGATGTCGGCTATGATCATGGGGACTATGGTATATGTTTGTCCATTAATCCCTTCCATCAAAGTCTTGGAAACCATGGCCAACCTAGTGTGGATCCTTCCTTTATTCATTGGTAATACTATTAGGCCGAAGGAGTACACAATGAATATGAACACTCTACGGTGGATGTGACCCAGAGAATTGAGAGAAATCTCCTCATAGTAGGTGCGGAAAGACTTGCTATAACCATACCTCTCATACAGGTATTCGAAAGGTATGTAAGATTCTTTCAAGCATGCTAGGTTCACATTCTTCTTTAGCCCCATCATGTTTAATAATCCCTTTCCAGTACGGTTTTCTGGTACCAATAGCCCGGGACTATCCCAAACTAATCTCATAAGACCTCTAATTTCTTCTAGAAGCGGTGTCATTTCTATGTCGCCGAAATGAAACACAGCTCTTTCACTATCCCAGAATAAAGATGCAGCCTCGATCAACTTGTTGTTTAGCTCAATATCTAGCAAGGAAGGCAAGTTACCCAAGTACTTTCTCATATGTTTCCTGTTACTTAAAGAAAGGTCCCCCCACCAATCTAGCAGCAATGGTGGGATGTTACTAACCATACCGAATCTGGGGACCTCGTGCCTTATTTTCTACAAAATAAAAGGGTTAGGCCTTTCTCCCCCACAAGACTCAGCTATTTATACATTTACGATCAACATATCGGCATTTAGTTCTCTAAATTAATGCACATAATGTGGTTGGGTCCGTTGTGATTATGGAAAACCATATGGACTTATGGATAAGGTTTGTCTTAAAAGATCATTATGTGGACAGCATATTGATCCACCTAGGTTTGACCATGATACATGCATAATTTGACCAGAGTAAGATTACTCTGGGGTTTTAGACTGGTACCCTCAAGCGGAAAACTTGAGGGGGAAAGGCACGGAACCATTGACTACATCATTGATTGACTGGTTTTACCATAAATAAGCCTTTTCGAATTTAAGGGTAATAAATAGGAAGAGCGCAACCACTCAATAAGCGTTGCGATAGGATTTGATACGCACGAGTGGAATATGATGTGGAGCATGATTTATGCAACAATTAATAACATTTATTCATGTATTTGCACGTAGGAAAAATAATTACAGTATCTAAATAATTGAAAGACAATTAAAGAAAAAGAAACAAAGAGACAAGTCAGTTTCAGGGCTAAAGAATCATAAATGCTTAAAAGAAAACATACAGTTAAAATCAAATAAGCAGAAGGGTATGTGATAAAGCATACTTGGAACTAATAAGAACAAGTTCATTATGGTAAGAGACTAAAAGTATCCCCAGCAGAGTCGTCATGCTGTCACACCTTTTCCTCCCTTTAGATAGGAAGAATTTGGGTTTCAACATCTGTAGGGGGCAATAACTCATTTCCATTTGGAATTGGGTATTTGAAGAGTCACCACCTAGTGGATGATGGTGCGTTAGGGCACCTAGAGCGATTAATTCTTGGATTGGTTTGTATTACCAGATATTTAGGGCAATGACTCGAAATAACCTCGAAAGGAAGGTGTTAGGCATCGCTCTTGGTCCACAATTGTGGGTCCCGAACGAACATATATTTATGAATTAGTCCATTAACAAATAAGTTATTGAAACAAACAATTGCAACTAAAGCACATTAGACGTTGTATAATAGGACAAAGATTTTGAACAAGTTGTGTACATATAGAAAAGTAACGCATAAGGATTTTTAGAGATGAGGGGTCCTAGGTTGGTTGGCCTACAGGATCACCCCACGCAATACCCAATAAACACTCCTCAATGAGGGGCTACACGTGACATTAGCGCATAGTCATCATATCCTGTTCTACCCAAGTCGCTCCCCTTGGTCATTGATAATAGGCTAAAATCTAGTTAATTTGGCAATTGTTTATGCTCCCGCAATGTCATAGTATGGTTAATTGATTAAAAATGGGCACTAATTGTGAATTGTACATATTGCAGGACGAGGAGCCTATGTGATGCCTTAAAGAGGTGATTGGAACTATTTTAGAGCAAGAACGACCCCTCGGAGCTGAGTATGCATGAAGACAAGGAAAAGAATCAAGGAAATAAGGGACTGGGCTAGCGCACCCAGACGCGCGCTCACGCTACTTTTAGCGTGTCCATTACAAAAAGTCAGCCAAATAGTGCGGCCAGATGCGCGGCCAGGTGCGCGACCGCACTAGTCCAAGTTCCGAAAAGACTTGTTTAGGTGTATAATTGAAAATCTAGAGGAAATACCACTTAACCTATATAAAGTCAAGCTCGCCGAAGGATTATTTATCAATGTTTTTATAGTCTAGTGCAAGAAATAGAGAGGCAAGAGGCAAGGAGGAGATTTGACCATCAAGTTGTTCTTTTCTTCCCTTTGTTTTTGCTATTTGTGATGAAATTTGATCCTTATTGTGATGAACACTAGTATGAATGGCTAAAACCCATTGTTCTAGGGTCATGGGTGAAACATGAATGTTGTTGTTTGAAATTTAATTTGACAAAGTCGGTTTATCATGTTGGGTTGTTTATTTAATTTTGTTTTTAATTATTTTGCTTAGTAGCTAACAGTGAAATACTATATACGGATCTTTAGTTGAACTCGAAAGTGGGAACTTTAGATTGCATATAGAATTAAATAGAGCAAGTTCTTGAACACGGGCATCGGGGAACAGATTCGCAATTAGGATAGACATATACCCAATTTACTAGCTTGATTGAAATACAAGAATTGTAAATGCATTCTTGTTAATCTTAATTCCATAGACATATAGGCGTTGAGTAAACTTGAATAGCCGAGCAAGAACTCGACAGATTCTTATGAGCAATATTAACCCTGTCAATCAACAATCTAGATAAATCAATTAGTCATTTTAAGCCAAGAACACAACACGATTGTCAGTTAGCCAGTGACCCTGGAATATCCTCTCCTACTGTCTGTTACTCAAAATTGCTGGTTGTTTGGTTGATTGTTCTAGTTAAATTATTGCTTGATAGTTTAAGTAGTAAATGAGTTACATCTCTATTTTGTGAAAAACCTCTTGGATGGATAAGTTAATTTAGTTTGAATCAATCAACAGTTAATCACAAGTCTTCATGGGAACAATACTCTACTCACAACTTTATTACTTGATGATCACGTGCACTTGCGTGAGTGTTTTTGGTCGCAACAAGTTTTTGGCACCGTTGCCGGGGAACGAACCCGGGTCACCCGCGTGACAGGCGGGAATACTTACAACTATACTACAACGAGCAGGGGGGGTACTTCATTGTATGTCTGTAGTTGTATCAATTGAATGTTCGTTTGGTTTCTCTTTGTTTTGATAGTTTTGGTGATGTTGAGTATGAATCATTAGTTTAAAGTAGATAAGTGGCTCGTTCCGATGATGGATCCCTTTCGGCGTGGTTCTTGAGGGATTGAGTCAAGGAAAAAAATGGAAAATATGTAGACTCTTCCCGATGACGGATCCTTTAGATAATTTTTTTTAGGGAAGTTAGTCTAGAAAAAACACCAAAAAGATTTTTTTAATAATATAGTTAGTGTAGCAACCCCCCCCCCCCCTTGGTTTTTCTTTAGGCCACGGTTCTTTTCCAGAGGTTTTAACTTGAACCGGGTATAGTTATTTTTTTAATATTTTGTTTCCTTTTTGATTTGTAGATTAGGTTAATGGGCTACGAGATATAAAATCAAAAGAGAACCCATAGCGTTGACACACTTGAACACAATAGACCTTAGAGTGTAACGCTTAGTCTTCTTTGTTGAATCTCACTAAAGTGCCTTAATCTGTATGTTTGTTACTGAATTGAATGCTCGTAATGGATAGTCTTGATGAGCCAATCTGTAATGAGTTATATGCCATGTGTGGTGAGGTTTTTGTGTAGTCCATGTATTGTATTTGAGTCTAAAACTTGCCCGGTATGTGAGTTGAAGTAAAATTTGATGTGATGCTCGGTTTGAATAATGATTTTAGGCTTCCTTTGATCTTTTGAGCTTTATTACTTATCACAAATAAAATTTATCCCTAGTTAACCATTTTGAGCCTATAGATGTTTGTTTGGCACCCGCATTACAAGCCTATACCCGTTTTGTTCTTAATTGACATTATTTTGATCCTTTTACCTTTTAAAGCACTTTAATTATGAGATGAGTGCTAAAAGAAGTAAGAAGGAACTAAGTGTGGGGTGACTTTTGAGTGGAACCAATAAAATGAAGAAAGGTGCACTTGTTTTGTAAACTAATACACCACTAGTGGAGATTGGAAAAAAAAAGAAAAAAAAGGAAAGAATAATCTGGAAAAAAAAATATAGAAGAAAGAGGTGAAAAATTGTTGTCTTGTTCCAGCTAATGGGTATGAATTAATATAGTGCTTAAAGAAGAAGGGAGCAATTTTGGGGTGATATTGTTTGTGAAAGTGAAGTGGGTTGAAGAATTGGTGCTTAAAGTTGATTATGTTATGTGTTAAAGTACTTAGGAGGGTTAGTCACTATTCCTAAATATATTCTACCCGTCCCTTAGCCCACATTACAACCGTGAAAAAGTCCTAATTGATTTTAGATCGAGTGAGCCTACACTAGTAGAGATTTACATTAAGGGCACACTTATGGAACCAATTCTATGCATGTGACTTCTTTTGTGAGGGTGAGCAATTTTCTTTGATATATATGAGCATGAGATTCAAATGTATGGAATGATTTTATTTTCTTTACTGTAATTGTGAAGGCATGTGATTCGTGAAAGAAAAGCAAGTTTTGACTTCTGTGTAGAGTACTTTGAGGAAGTATGAATATTGCATGGCACTTGAGAGTCGACTTTTGAGGCTAGGATTGTTCACTGCTAGGCGTAATGTATGTAAATTGTTATGGGTGTAATGTGTTAAGGGAAATAGTTGGTTGAAGGAACCTCTAGAAGGTATAGTGTGATTTCTCGAGGAATAGCAATGAATTAAGTGTGGGGTGTTGATAATAGGCTAAATCTAGGTAATTTGGCGATTTCCAATGCCATAGTATGGTTAATTGATTAAAAATGGGCTCTAATTGTGAATTGTACATATTGTAGGACGAAGAGCCTATGCGATGCCTTAAAGAGGTGCTTGGAACTATTTTTGAGCATGTGGAAGTTTTCATGGATGATCTTTCTGCGTTTGGATGTTCTTTTGATAACTGCTTGATGAATCTTGATAAAGTGCTTGCTAGGTGTGAAGAAACTAACTTAGTACTAAACTAGGAAAAGTGTCATTTCATGGCAAGTGAAGGTATAGTTTTGGGGAACAAGGTGTCTAAAAATGGTTTGCAGGTGGCAAGGCAAAGGTGGATGCGATTGAAAAATTTCCCCCACCGACGTGTGTCAAAGGCATTCGTAGTTTCTTGCGCCATGTAGGTTTTTATCATCGTTTCATTAACGGCTTCTCAAAAATTTCCTCTCCCTTGTGTAGGTTGCTTGAGAAAGATGTCTCCTTCAAATTTGATGATGCCTGTCTGAAAGCATTCGAGGAGCTGAAGGGAAGGTTGGTGACTGCACCTATCATAATTGCTCTGGATTGGGAGCAGCCATTTGAGTTGATATGCGATGCAAGTGACTTGGCTATTGAAGTTGTTTTGGAATAAAGGAGAAATAAAATCTTCCACTCCATCTTTTGTGCGAGCAAAACTCTGAATCCAACTCAGATGAACTACACATTTACTGAAAAAGAGCTGCTTGCAGTGGTGTGGCCGTTTGACAAGTTCAGGTCATATCTAGTGGGGACCAAAGTCATCATCTACACAAATAATTCGGCTATCAGATACCTTTTTGAGAAGAAAGACTCCAAGCCGAGACTAATTCAGTAGGTCCTCCTCTTGCAAGAGTTTGACTTAGAGATCCGAGAACGCAAAGGAACAGAGAATCAAGTGGTTGATCACTTGTCCAGATTAGAAAATCGGAACCATGTAGCTAAAGGGGGTGTAACCAAAGAAACATTCCCTAAGATCAGTTATTGGCGATTACCTCAAGCACAGCCCCGTGGTATGTAGATTATGTGAATTTTATTGCAAGTGGGGTGACAACACCAGAATTGACACCCGATAATAGAAAAAGGTTCCTACATGATGTGAGGCTCTACATGTGGGATAAGCCATTCTTATACGGGCTCTGTGCAGATCAGTTGGTTCAGAGATGTGTTCCTGAGGAGGAGATGAATGCCATAATTCATGACTGTCACGCCTCACCATACGGAGGTCATCATAGTGGTGATAGGACCGCCCAGAAAGTTCTACAATCAGGTTTCTATTGGTCAAAATTGTTTAAGGACGCACAGGACTTTGTTAAAATGTGTGACAAGTGCCAAAGAGCCGGAAAGATCACAAAGAAGCACGAGATGCCGCTGCAAAACATTCTGGTAGTGGAGCTTTTTGATGTGTGGGGGATTGATTTCATGGGATCGTTTCCGCACTCTAATGGTCATAGGCACATCTTGGTAGCGGTCGACTATGTTTCCAAGTGGGTGGAGGTCATTTCTCTTTTCACTAATGATGCAAAGGTTGTGGTAAGCTTTATCAAGAAGCACATCTTCACACGCTTTGGAACTCCAAGAGTGCTGATCAGTGATGGAGGAATGCACTTCTGCAACAAATTGTTGAATAATGTTCTTGTAAAGTACAGAGTCAAGCACAAGGTATCCACTACCTGTCACCCCCAGACGAGTGGTCAAGTGGAAGTGTCCAATAGATAGGTAAAGCAGATTCTTGAGAAAGCAGTGAGTGGAAATAGAAAAGACTGGGCCGAGAAGTTAGACGATGCATTGTGGGCATATCGAACTGCATACAAAACTCTCATAGTTGCTTCTCCGTATAAATTAGTTTATGGGAAGGCATGTCACTTTCCCGTTGAACTTGAAAACAAAGCCTATTGGGCAATTAAAAAGCTGAATATGGATGGGGACTTAGCTGGTAAGAAGAGGTTGCTGCAACTCAACGAGCTTGATTAGTTTCGATTGCACGCATATGAAAATACCAAATTGTATAAAGAGAAGACTAAGAGGTGGCATGACAAGCACATCCAACATCGAGAGTTTGAGCCAAGGCAAGAAGTTCTTTTGTTCAATTCGAGGTTGAAGCTTTTTCCCGGAAAGCTTAAATCTCGTTGGTTAGGCTCTTTTGTTGTGGTAAGTGTGAAGCCTTATGGAGCTGTGGAGTTGCGGGATATGAGTTCAATAGGTACATTTTTGGTAAATGGTCAGAGGATAAAACATTATTAGGGTGGTGACATTGCACGCCACAAGACCTCGGTGGACTTGACGGATGCTTGAGAACGTGTTGAGTCGTGCCGCGATGTTAAATCGGGCACTGGATGGGAGGCAACCCATTGAATTGTTGTAATCATCGTACCACGATGTTAAATAAGGAGCTAATTGGGAGGCAACCCAACAATAGTAGTAGTTGTTAATTTTATGTTTTAGGAAGTTCTAACCAATGCAGGTGACAATGGGAAGGTACTAAGGCCATTAAACGTGGTAAGAACAGGTGAAAAATTGAAGAAACATTTTGCCCAGGTGCGCGCCCGCGCTACTAGGCGCTCTAATTAGCAAAATTTCTGCCTGGGCAGCGCATCAGGGTGCGCTAGTTGCGCGACCGCACTAGGGGGCGTTCTACTTGCTCCGAGTTTTGTCTTGGCCGCACTAAAACGAGCATTCTCGTGCATCTAGGCGCGCTAGTCCCGTGTAAAAAAATTAGTGTTTTTGTATTTTAAGTTTCATTTTTCTTTTTATTTTGTCTAAGCTTTAAACTAAATTACCCCTTCCCTCCCCCCCCCCCAATCTAATAACCGGCCCCCTCTCTAATCTCCCATTCCAACAAAACCTCAGCACCAAATCCCGTCCCCGATCTCACGATTCTTCCTCCCCCAATTTCACTATATTCTTCCCCATTTTCCTTCTCTACTCACCACCATCGTCCACTACAGGTATGAACCTTGGTTTCTTTTTCTTCTCTGTTTCTATTTTTATTTTTTTTCTAGTTTTGTTTGTATTCAAATACCTTCGTTGTAGTAGTTTTACTTAGATTTTGTGTAGAGAATTTGGTGCAATAAGTTGTGATGTTGCTGGGTGATAAGTGTGGGGTGGAATTCCACTTGATTTGTGATGTTGGTGAGTGTATGTGGATGATTCTTGTTCTAAAAAAGCTTCAAGGGGTTGTGAAAGTCTAATGCCTACAAGGTGTTTGTGGAAAGGCCCCAATGAACATGATTATGTAGTTTGTGACTACTTCTGCGTGTGAAGTCTGAGTAATCGCATTGCGTCAAAAATTTTTGTTGGGCTGTGCTAATGTGTTCCTGTTTTGCAGATATCATGACTCCATCTAGGAAACGATGCGCCACAGGGGCCTCATTGAGCAGCCAGGCTGGTTCGGCTAGGTCAAGAGGGGCTGCACATGCACGTTCCTTTGATTCTACAAAATTTGTTTTGGCCAAGGCTCAGGACCGCTTTGCAGAAAAGGCTCATAAAAAGCCAATTTCGGAGAGGGGTATTCACGTCGGACAGCTCCAGCGACACTGCCCTACAATGAGTTAGTAAAGCGAGGGTTGCAAACCTTCATCAATGAGCCCGGTGAGGGCAATGCAACAGTTGTGTGGGAGTTCTATGCTAATGAGCCAGAACATGATAATGGAGTAGTCACGGTGCGTCGAAGGGCGGTGAATGCTTCTATTGAGGTGATACGAATAACATACTAGCAGCCTCCACGTTCAGTTGGTCATGATGAATTCTATGAGTACGACTGCAACCCAACAAACAAAAAATGGGCGCGATTCTTTGAGACAATTTGTGTACCCGGGAAGGAAGTGGTCTGGATGGACTATGGGGAGAAATTCCACTCCTCCGCACTAACCTTTGAAGGAAAGTGTTGGCTCTATCTCATTAACAATCGTCTGATTCCATCTCACAACATTACAGAGGTCAATGGACCCCGAGCTGCTCTGATTTGGTGCTTTGTAAATTGTCACGGCTTTGATGTGGCCAAAGTGATGCATGAAGACATATTCGTCCATAGACAAGTCAAAAGGTATGGGTTCTTTTTCCCTTCCTTAGTGACTCAACTATGTAGGGATGCTCAGGTGCCCGAAAATCTAGCTGAGGATGGGTTGGTAAAAAAAGAGGGCAAGTTCTGTGCTGATAAAGTGACAACTGGTAAGGAGCCGACAGTAGCAGAGGAGGCGGAGAGTAGTAGCTCCAATGATTCGGAGGATGAGGAGGATGTTGAGGAGAATGTGGAAGCCGCACCACATGCTCAGGAGTAAAGCGTAACAGCTGTAGGACCATCTGGGACTGCAACATCTTCAGGAGCTACCCGGGTGTCCCGTTTCACTGCTTTAGAAAAGGAGATGGTTGGTTTGCGCACCTCCATAACTGATTTGGGTACCCACACAGACGCGATAGCTAACCGACAAGTTATGTCGGAGAAGAAATTCATGGGTTGGTTGCGAGCTCTAGGTCGTGCGTGTAAATAAACCCAAAAACCGTCTCCGACAAGGAGTGAAACTTCAGGAAAGTTCCTTCACCTCACTGCACTTTCAAATTTTAAGGCATGGGACATGTCTTCATTTTTAAGTGGGGGGTGGGGGGTGCTTCATTTTATGTCTGTAGTTATATCAATTTAATGTTTGTTTTGTTTCACTTTATTTTGATAGTTTTGGTGATGTTGAGTAGGAATCATTAGTTTAAAGTAGATAAGTGGCTCGTCCCGACGATGGATCCCTTTCGGCGGGATTCTTGAGGGACTGAGTCGAGAAAAAAAATTTGAAAATATGTAGACTCTTCCTGATGACGGATCCTTTAGACAATTTTTTTGAGGGAAGTTAGTCTATAAAAAACACGAAAAAGATTTTTTTAATATTATAGGTAGTGTAGCAACTCCCCCTTGGTTTTTCTTTGGGCCACAGTTCTTTTCTAGGGGTTTTAACTTGAACCGGGTATAGTTAGTCTTTTTTTATATTTTGTTTCCTTTTTGATTTGTAGATTAGGTTAATGGGCTATGAGCTAGAAAATCAAAAGATAACCCATAGCGTTGACAGACTTGAACACAATAGACCCTAGAGTGTAACGCTTAGTCTTCTTTGTTGAATCTCACTAAAGTGCCTTAATCTGTATGTTTGTTACTGAATTGAATGCTCGTAATGGATTGTCTTGATGAGCCAATCTGTACTGAGTCATATGCCATGTGAGGTGAGATTTTTGTGTAGTCCATTTATTGTATTTGAGTCTAAAACTTGTCCGGTATGTGAGTTGAAGCAAAATTTGATGTGATGCTCGGTTCGAATAATGATTTTAGGATTCCTTTGATCTTTTTGAGCTTTATTACTTATCACAAATAAAATTTATCCCTGGTTAACCATTTTGAGCCTATAGATGTTTGTTTGGCACCCGCATTACAAGCCTATACCCGTTTTGTTCTTAATTGACATTGTTTTGATCCTTTTACCTTTTAAAGCACTTTAATTGTGAGATGAGTGCTAAAAGAAGTAAGAAGGAACTAAGTGTGGGGTGGCTTTTGAGTGGAACCAATAAAATTAAGAAAGGTGCACTTGTTTTGTAAACTAATACACAACTAGTGAAGATTGGAGAAAAAAGAAAAAAAGGAAAGAATAATCTGGAAAAAAAAAATATAGAAGAAAGAGATGAAAAATTGTTGTCTTGTTCCAGCTAATGGGTATGAATTAATATAGTGCTTAAAGAAGAAGGGAGCAATTTTGGGGTGATATTATTTGTGAAAGTGAAGTGGGTTGAAGAATTGGTGCTTAAAGTTGATTATGTGTTGTGTTAAAGTACTTAGGAGGGTTAGTCACCATTCCTAAATATATTCTACCCGTCCCTTAGCCCACATTACAACCGTGAAAAAGTCCTAATTGATTTTAGATTGAGTGAGCCTACATTAGTAGAGATTTACATTAAGGGCACGCTTACGATACCAATTCCATGCATGTGACTTCTTTTGTGAGGGTGAGCAATTTTCTTTGATATATATAAGCATGAGATTCAAATGTATGGAATGATTTTATTTTCTTTGCTGTAATTGTGAGGGCATGTGATTCGTGAAGGAAAAGCAAGTCTTGACTACTGTGTAGAGTACTTTGAGGAAGTATGAATATTGCATGGCACTTGAGAGTCGACTTTTGAGTCTAGGATTGTTCACTGCTAGGCGTAATGTATGTAAATTGCTCTGGGTGTAATGCGTTAAGGGAAATGGTTGATTGAAGGGACCTCTAGAAAGTATAGTGTGATTGCTCGAGGAATAACAATGAATTAAGTGTGGGGTGTTGATAATTGGCTAAATCTAGGTAATTTGGCGATTGTTTATGCTCCCGCTTGGTTATGTTCCATTGTCATAGTATGGTTAATTGATTAAAAATGGGCTCTAATTGTAAATTGTACATATTGCAGGACGAAGAGCCTATGTGATGCCTTAAAGAGGTGCTTGGAACTATTTTAGAGCAAGAACGACCCCTCGGAGCTGAGTATGCACGAACACGAGGAAAAGAATCAAGAAAATAAGGGACGGGGATAGCGTGCCCAGACACGCACTCGCGCTACTTTTAGCGCGTCCATTACAGAAAGTCAGCCAACTAGCACGGCCAGATGCGCGCCCAGGTGCGCGACCGCGCTAGTCCAAGTTCCAGAAAGACTTTTTCAAGGGTATAATTGGAAATGTGGAGGAAATCACACTTAACCTATATAAAGTCAAGCTCGCCCAAGATTATTTATCAAGGTTTTCATAGTCCAGTGCAAGAAATAGAGAGGCAAGAGGCAAGGAGGAGATTTGACCATCAAGTTCTTCTTTTCTTCCCTTTGTAATTGCTATTTGTAATGAAATTGAACCTTATTGTGATGAACACTATTATGAGTGGCTGAAACCCATTGTTCTAGGGTCATGGGTGAAACATGAATGTTGTTGTTTGAAGTTTAGTTTGACAAAGTTGGTTTATCATATTGGGTTGTTTATTTAATTATACTTTTAATTATTTTGCTGAGTAGCTAACAGTGAAATACTATTTACGAATCTTTAATTGAACACGAAAGTGGGAACTTTAGATTGCATATAGAATTAAATTGAGCAAGTTCTTGAACCCGGGCATCGGGGAATGGATTTGCAATTAGGATAGACATATACCCAATTGCCTAGCTTGGTTGAAATACAGGAATTGTAAATGCATTCTTGTTAATCTTAATTCCATAGACATATAGGCATTGAGTTAACTTGAATAGGCGATTAAGAACTCGATAGATTCTTATGAGCAGTATTAACTCTGTCAATCAACAATCTAGATAAATAAATTAGTCATATTAAGCCAAGAACACAACACGATTGTCAGTTAGCCAGTGACCCTGGAATATCCTCTCCTACTGTTTGTTACTCAAAATTGCTGGTTGTTTGGTTGATTGTTCTAGTTAAATTATTGCTTGATAGTTTAGGTAGTAAATTAGTTACATCTCTATTTTGTGAAAAACCTCTTAGATAGATAATTTAATTGAGTTTGAATCAGTCAACAGTTAATCACAAGTACTCATAGGAACGATACTCTACTCACTACTTTATTACTTGACGATCACGTGCAGCACAAGCGAGCACTTGGGTGGACGATGTCTGACATTAAGGGCATTAGTCCAGCCTTTTCCATGCACAAAATCCTCATAGAGGATGGACACAAGCCTAGTGTAGAGCAACAACACCGACTAAATCCAATCATGAAGGAGGTGGTAAGAAAAGAAGTGATTAAGTGCCTTGATGCAGGTATTGTATTTCCTATATCAGACAGCAAATGGGTAAAAGGGGGATGACAGTAGTGGTTAATGAAAATAATGATTTGATCCCCACAAAAACTATCACTGGGTGGAGGATTTGCATCGATTATAGAAAATTGAACAATGCCACTCGGAAGGACCACTTCCCCCTCCCCTTTATTGACCAAATGCTTGATAGATTAGCTGGCCAGGAGTACTACAACTTCTTAAATGGTTACTCGGGGTATAATTAGATTGCTATAGCTCTAGAGGACCATGAGAAGACCACATTTACGTGCCCCTATGGCACGTATGTATTCAAGAGAATGCCCTTTGGTATTTGTAATGCACCTGCGACATTTCAAAAGTGTATGATGGCCATTTTTACTGACATGGTTGAGAGGTTTGTGGAAGTGTTCATGGATGATCTTTCTGCGTTTGGATGTTCTTTTGATAACTGCTTGATGAATCTTGATAAAGTGCTTGCTAGATGTTAAGAAACTAACTTAGTACTAAACTGGGAAAAATGTCATTTCATGGAAGGTATAGTTTTGGGGCACAAGGTGTCTAAAAATGGTTTGCAGGTGGCAAGGCAAAGGTGGAAGCGATTGAAAAATTTCACCCACCGATGTTTGTCAAAGGCATTCGCAGTTTCTTGCGCCATGCAGGTTTTTATCGTCGTTTCATTAAAGACTTCTCGAAAATTTCCTCTCCCTTGTGCAGGTTGCTTGAGAAAGATGTCTCCTTCAAATTTGATGATCCCTATCTGAAAGCATTCGAGGAGCTGAAGGGAAGGTTGGTGACTGCACCTATCATAATTGCTCCGGATTGGGAGCAGCCATTTGAGTTGATGTGCGATGCAAGTGACTTGGCTATTGAAGCTGTTTTGGGGCAAAGGAGAAATAAAATCTTCCACTCCATCTTTTATGCGAGCAAAACTCTGAATCCAGCTCAGATGAACTACACATTTACTGAAAAAGAGTTGCTTGTAGTGGTGTGGCCGTTTGACAAGTTCAAGTCATATCTAGTGGGGACCAAAGTCATCGTCTACACAAATCATTCGGCTATCAGATACCTGTTTGAGAAGAAAGACTCCAAGCCGAGACTAATTCAGTGGGTCCTCCTCTTGCAAGAGTTTGACTTAGAGATCCGAGAACGCAAAGGAACAGAGAATCAAGTGGTTGATCACTTGTCCAGATTAGAAAATCGGAACCATGTAGCTAAAGGGGGGAGTAATCAAAGAAACATTCCCTGAGAGCAGTTATTGGCGATTACCTCAAGCACAGCTCCGTGGTATGCAGATTATCTGAATTTTATTGCAAGTGGGGTGACACCACCAAAATTGACACCCGATAATAGAAGAAGGTTCCTACATGATGTGAGGCTCTACATGTGGGATGAGCCATTTTTATACGGGCTCTGTGCAGATCAGTTGGTGCGGAGATGTGTTCCTGAAGAGGAAATGAATGCCATACTTCATGACTGTCAAACCTCACCATACGGAGGCCATCATAGTGGTGATAGGACCGCCCAGAAAGTTCTACAATCATGTTTCTATTGGCCAAAATTGTTTAAGGACGCATAGGACTTTGTTAAAATGTGTGACAAGTGCCAAAGAACCGGAACGATCACAAAGAAGCACGATATGCCGCTGTAAAACATTCTGGTAGTGGAGCTTTTTGATATGTGGGGGATTGATTTCATGGGATCGTTTTCGCACTCTAATGGTCATAGGTACATCTTGGTAGCGGTCGACTATGTTTCCAAGTGGGTGGAGGTCATTTCTCTTCCCACTAATGATGCAAAGGTTGTGGTAAGCTTTGTCAAGAAGCACATCTTCACACGCTTTGGAACTCCAAGAGTGTTGATCAGTGATGGAGGAACGCACTTCTGCAACAAATTGTTGAATAATGTTCTTGCAAAGTACGGAGTCAAGCACAAGGTATCCACTGCCTATAACCCTCAGACGAGTGGTCAAGTGGAAGTGTCCAAT
The DNA here is from genome assembly GCA_026770625.1 of Nicotiana glauca. NCBI lineage: Eukaryota > Viridiplantae > Streptophyta > Magnoliopsida > Solanales > Solanaceae > Nicotiana > Nicotiana glauca. Next base: position 151,403 of record MU777364.1, on the reverse strand, counting down.
AGATAGGTAAAGCAGATTCTTGAGAAAGCAGTGAGTGGAAATAGAAAAGACTGGGCCGGGAAGTTAGACGACGCATTGTGGGCATATCGAACTGCATACAAAACTCTCATAGTTGCTTCTCTGTATAAATTAGTTTATGGGAAGGCATGTCACTTGCCCGTCGAGCTTGAACACAAAGCCTATTGGGCAATTAAAAAGCTGAATATGGATGGGGACTTAGCTGGTAAGAAGAGGTTGCTGCAACTCAACGAGCTTGATTAGTTTCGATTGCACGCATATGAAAATACCAAATTGTATAAAGAGAAGACTAAGAGGTGGCATGACAAGCACATCCAACATCGAGAGTTTGAGCCAAGGCAAGAAGTTCTTTTGTTCAATTCGAGGTTGAAGCTTTTTCCCGGAAAGCTTAAATCTCGTTGCTTAGGCTCTTTTGTTGTGGTAAGTGTGAAGCCTTATGGAGCTGTGGAGTTGCGGGATATGAGTTCAACAGGTACATTTTTGGTAAATGGTCAGAGGATAAAAAATTATTGGGGTGGTGACATTGCACGTCACAAGACCTCGGTGGACTTGACGGATGCTTGAGAACGTGTTGAGTCCTGCCGCGATGTTAAATCAGGCACTGGATGGGAGGCAACCCATTGAATTGTTGTAAAAATCATACCACGATGTTAAATAAGGCGCTACTTGGGAGGCAACCCAACGATAGTATTAGTTGTTAATTTTGTGTTTTAGGAAGTGCTAACCAATGCAGGTGACAATGGGCAGGTACTAAGGCAATCAAACGTGGTAAGAACAGGTGAAAAATTGAAGAAACATTTTGCCCAGGTGCGCGTCCGTGCTACTAGGCACGCTAATTAGCAAAATTTCTGCCTGGGCCGCACATGAGGGTGCGCTAGTAGCGCGACCGCGCTAGGGGGCGTGCTACTTGCTCCGAGTTTTGTCTTGGCCGTGCTAAAACGAGTGTGCTCGCGCATCTGGGCGCGCTAGTCCCGTGTAAAAAATCAGTGTTTTGTATTTTAAGTTTCATTTTTCTTTTTATTTTGTCTAAGCTTTAGATTAAATTACCCCTTACCACCACCCC